>JAIUND010000417.1:0-73767 GCA_034699125.1 Gisinianus flammeolus | reverse complement strand
TGGAATATTTGTAATCGCCATAATATCATTGTCAATTATTCAATTATTTTACAGTGGGCCAATTTGTAATTAACACGAACCATGTGGTACACATACTTTTTGCTTCGCTATAATGTGCACACATTATTTTTTTGTCTTTTTAATAAAACGCGTTTTATTACGATCAGCATATTATTATAACATTCTTATGCTTATTACTTAACAAGATATTTATGTACATGATTTATCGAAATCAGAGCAATAAAATAAAAAAATATTTTGGTAAAAATTAATTAAAATCCTGTAAATAACAATCCTTTTTTTAAAGAAGGGAATACACTTTTATTATTTTTAGTACATATTATGTATTACATTTCGGGGCCACAACGTATGTACATATGGAGAGTGTGCAGGCAGACTAAATCGAGCGAATTCCAGCTTATCGCAAGTTGTTTAATATACAATAATTTTAATTTTGTGAAAGCAAAGTTCATGTTTTTAGTAAACTTTATTGAAGAGTTATTTCAATTTGGATTCATCCAATAAATTAATAAGTTGTTTAATCAAATTCTGATACTGTTAGTGAATAAAAACAGTACACGACGTTTTTTTAATAGTTGATTTTTAGTTCTTTTACATTGTTGTTGTGAGTGTACATTTATACAACACGGAGTTATTGTTATTGTGTATTGTTCATTGTTTAAATATTTCCTATATAAAATAAAAAAGAAATATATATATAGAATCGTTTTTGTTGAGTGGTAAAATGAATAGGTCTCAAATGATGAGGGGTTTTAATCGGGGTGGTGGACGAGTGTCAATTAAAGATAGAGTCGGTGTACCAAAGGCAGGAAATGGATTAGGAGGATTGACGACAAGACGAGGTGGGATTCAGGGGAAATTTGTTGCATCCAGATTAGGTCTCCCCATCAAATCCCGTGTAGGTATTAATGTAAATGTCAAAGGTCAAGGAGTTGGACTAAAAAGACTGGGAGTACGACCCGGGTCCGATGCAAGAGACAAGATAATATTGAATCGAGTTTCTCGGGGTCGTGTAACGACTGATGCTAGATCAAAAATTGAAGCTCAACGGTAATTAAAAGATAGTAGTTGGATGGATTGATATAGAGATATTATATAATTGATATAATATAAAAAATATCAAGGTTTATTTATGACAATTGATTGGAAGATGAAAATTAATTTGACCATACTGTTTATCTTTTCCTTATTCAGAACACGGAAAAAAGGATCAGTCGTTTCTGGGAAAGTAAAAAGTCTCAAGATTACAGCCAAACTTGCAGGGAGTCCCACAAATTATCCATCAGGAGCAATGGCAAATTCACTATCGTCTAGATCAAGATACACATCAAATCATCCGATATTACAAAGTTCAAGTTATAGAAGTGCCCCACCTCATGCTACATCACATGGATTATTTGCAAATAGTGGTGGTGGTGGTGGCGGAGGTCAAGATTATAGACCTTCATCCTATCATCATCCGTCATCCTCCTCACTTGACCAGCGGAAACGTTCTTCACCACAAGGACTCACCTCTGGACAATCTCTATTTTTAACTAGGACTGTAACAAACTACCAAGCCAGTCCTCCGGCTCCTTCTTCATCAATGTCAAATAGAGGATGGACATCAAGTGTAGCCAAAGTAGCTCCTAGCTTTTCCAGCAGATCTGGACCCTACGGACCGGAAGATATGGAAATAATGGATGATGAACCACTACCACCGCGTATCCGGCTAAGTAATTCACTTCAATCTCGACTTGATAGCCAACAACAAGAGGATCAACCTCGTTACAAACTTATCGTCTCTAATTTACAAGCATCAGTTACAACAGAAGATATCGCTGTAAGAACAACTTATTTCCTATTCAAATTGTAAATTCTTGATAATTTTCTCTACAAGACAATTGTAATAACTCTTTTTTGAATTTTTTTTTTCTATAGGAATTATTTAGTGATATTGCGAGCCCAATTTCAGCCACCATGACCTCAGCTGGACATGCTGAAGTTGTGTATGCTAAAAAGAGTGATTGTGTCAAAGCAGTTGATGCTTACCATAATCGATTACTGGATGGAAGTCCCATGAGAGTTTTTATGGAGAATAGTTCCACGTAAGAATTCAATTTTAATCTGTGAATTAATCATGTCTAATAGAAAGAATTATTGTTTTTATTCTTGAATTAATTGTATAGGTATATATATTAGATATTATATATAGGTACGTTTTCTTTAAGAAATACCAATAACAAAGTGTATGTATGTTTTTTCGTAGCTCATTAAAGTCAGCTGGAGGAGCAACTATGAAATTACCCAAGGCATCATCCTCAGTTAAAATCCAGCCAGATATTTCAGCCATTCATAAGGTCCTTTTTAATCCAAGCAGTGGGAATTCTACTCGAGGTCTATTCAAAGGGGGTCAGTGAACACAAACAACAACTAACTTTTATTTTGTGAAAACTTGTTCCAACCAAGAGTAAGCATGTGTGTATTTGGATTCTTGATTATTCATCGTCATTATCAAAAATATACAGACAACTGCACTCATTATTATTGCATTACATTATAATATAATATTACCTATACTGTGTAATGTTAACTAGGAAGAATAATGAGGCCTACAACAACTGACATGTTTTTTAACTAGAAATAAATCTCTATAACATAGGTGTTGATATGTATATATATATAACTTCCCATGAAAATTTCTTTGATGCCCGAACCAACCAACTCTTCAAATTATTGTTTAAAAATGTGTTGTAAAATTTTTATTCGAATGATTATAGACAATAGTTACTTTGTTGAAGGTCATATGTAGAAATATGTATATAAATATATGTATCTACTTAAGTAGAAACTATCTGTAGTAGAATTATATTCTTAGTATTGCTAATTCCTAAACAATTGAAGACAGTTTGTGGGCTTGTTAGTAAATAAAACTAGAAATCACACTATAAATTTAATATGTATAGGAAGATGTAGTGACCACATTTTATTATTATAATCTTAGTCTTTTGTTTTTTTTGTTTCGTATTTGTTCAAATAAAATTGAAATTACACAAAAAAAAGTATAGATTATTCAATATGTATACACATTTGTAGGGGTAAGAAAATAATCTAAATACAGTATGATTTTAAAGTATAATACTACAATATGTATAAGTATAAGCAAGTAAATATTTAATTATTTACGATGTTCAACATGTAATTAATTTTTCTGGACTCTCCAATAAATTGTTTTTATTTGATATTATAATAATGAAATAATGTACTAAATGAAAGTAAGTCAAATGCATGTGCAACTTTATTATTTATTTAAATGGGAATGTGCATACACTAAATCCAAGTAAACGAACTAAATATGTGTCATTCAAATAAACGACACATTCAAAATTCATGAAAAAATTAGGTTCAATAAATTAACTGTTTATTACTACACTTGTTGAATTTTTCCATCATTCATTATTTTAATCTTTATTTTTTGTACACAATTGATTGCACATCGAATTACATAACACTGGCATTTGTTTTTTTTTCGTTGCCCGGAAGTACTGTTCTAAAACTATAAATGTGGGTATTGTATTTTTGCACTAACTTCTCTTCTTCTTCCCTTTGAACATGCATTTATTGACTTGGTTGAGGCACTCGCCATATTGACCCTTGGGAAATATGCCATATCTGCCGCACACAAGTTGACTAAATATTAAATACATTTCAATTCTTTTTCCGCTATACAGTAAAATATGAGTACCTTTATCAGAAAACCATCCGTGTGAGGAAAATCACTTCTTTGCATAATCGTAGACATCAGAATATGGTGAATATTTTAGGACAAGTTTAAGCCTTTTTTACTGGTAAGAAGTAAATTAAAATCGTCGCTAAAATGTTCTTAAAATTCGAAATTTAAGTAAACCGATGATTTGTGTAATTTTAATTCAATATTCAATATTCAAGGCGCTATAAGTCATAAGTCGGAAACTAGACAGTAACGCTGAACACACGGATGGTTTTGTTAACGGCTTCCTCATATATTTAGTCTATAAAATTGTCACTGTGTAATAAGTACTTATAAATTTCATTTCATTGAGCTAGTTCATGTCTCAACAGGCCTACATTTTACATAGATTGTAAGCTATGGTACTGTATAATCGCTAAGTACTGGTGAGTCACCAGTGGTGACTCTGTCCAGTAGCTTTTAATTATGACTTAGAATTTTCCATTTCCACTATTATCTATTATTTAAAATAATTCATTGTATATTTTTCGTTTCTATATTATAATTTATAAATCCTATAACTATATTCCTGACCGTGGAAGATTTATTTTATTTTTTATTTTATTGGATAGTCACTTGAGCAGCTCCGTCGACACCTTTGAACACAAACAATGTTGCTTTTTTAGAGTAATTTTTATTGATGGCAGCAATCACATTTTCTGCCTCGGATGAACGGACGAGTGCTACGATGCACCCTCCAAATCCTCCTCCAGTCATTCTAGAACCAAATACTCCAGGAGTCTTCATTGTAATGTCAACTAATTCATCGAGCTCTGGGCAGGAAACGCCATACAAGTCTCTATACATACAATCCACGACACAATACAAATATATAGAAAATCCAATGCCTATACTTTAATTTTCATTGCGTTTATTTATATATACTTAATTTGTATATGTACCTCAAAGAAACATGACTTTGGTACATGAGTCGTCCGAGTAATTCCAAATCATCATTAATAATCGCATCCGTCGCTTTGTTACATCGTTCAATTTCACTGACAACATGAAGAGCTCGCTGATAAACTCTATCACTCATTTTCTCCCGATTTTCTATATAGAATCACAAAGGTCAAAGGAAAGTGGATTTATTATACGATTCGCGACTGTTTTTCTTTTACGGAATATTTATGACGCCGCTATCTTCTGTAAAGAGCCCACTATAGATTCTCATGTATATAATATCAATCATCAAGTTTTCATTATCTCTCTCTCTTTGTACACTAAGCATTACGGAAGTAAACAACGCGGTGCAATGAGGTACATCTTGAGAAACAATAATAATAATGAAATTTACCAATCAAACTAGCCATGGTGGCGTCCCGTAAACTCTTGACGCCGATAATTCCAGCAGCTTCATAGCAATCAGACCTTCTCTGAGGATATTCACTCCCACTTAATTGATGCTTCACATTGGAATTGACAACCAAAAAAGTGACATCATTCCCAGCCGCCTTTTTCTGTGGAGACGCTTCCAAATTCACCAGTTTCGTTTCCAAAGAACGGCAGTCAATGAGTAAAGCCGAGTTTTCCTTCCCCATGCAAATGATGAATTGATCCATGATCCCACACGGCATATTTGCAAAGGTATGCTCTGCTTTTTGACATAGTAAAGCCTTTTCCGTTAATCTGTGTGCAAATCGCATAAATTCAACATTATATATAATTACATACTAAATTGGTAATGCATTCAGAATTCCTTCTCCGGAAACATTCACGGAAATATTACAAATATATATAAGTAAGTAAATATTCAACATTTTGTCTTCATATGCATATAGTATATACTTTAATGTGTTTCCAGTGAGACTCTCTAAAAAGGTACAAGTGGCCACTTCCAGGGAAGCACTGGATGAAAGTCCTCCTCCAAGTGGCACAGTCGTCACAATTGCGGCATCAAAACCAGGCACAGGGTCTGCTCAAAAGTACATATATACATTGTAATATTGTAAGTCAGCAATGTGACTACTAAATATGTACAGTTTTGTAGCTCATCAAGAAAGGCAATTTAAGTAAGTAGTCTTTATATATAATTATAATATAAAACTTACATGGAAAATGTTCAATGACTCCCTTCACATAATTTGCCCATTTGGGAGAGCCCTGAGATAATCTCACTGACGCTGAAGGAGCTTCGAATCCATGTTTCGTCACGTCACCCACATCCGCGGTGGTCACAAGATTGATTTTATTCGACCCATTTGCCTTCCCCACAATCACCGTGTAAAGGGGAATTGCCTAAATATCGTACATGTAGAAAACCATCATCAATCAATGCATGTGCGTATTTAATCTTTAATGAAATATCAATAAATATCCTTTGACAATATTTGAATTTTGAATCTTATTGTTATAAATAGAATAGACGAGAGTTGTTCACAGTTTACTGTAATTTGCTCACTAACCATTGGAAAGACGAAGCCATCATTGTAGTCGGTATGCTCTCCAATTATATTGACTCGACCAGGAGCTTTGGCTCCGATATTCGGCTCCGTTGAAAACTCTTTCACAAAAATCCCTTTACATTTTCCTACAATTTCTTCCAAACTAAGAGATGATTCCATAATAATAATAATTCCCCTTTGATTTGAGCGAGAGTCTTAAATATTTCCGCACTTTTGATTCGATATAAGCAGAGGGTTTTGAATTTTTGGGGCGACTACAAACTCACGGGACCCGGATTCCGGATTTTTCGGATTTTTCGGATTTTTCGGGTATTTCGGATATTTCCGTTTCAGTTTGTGTGTACAGCAGGAAATGATGGGGAAGTATGGAGCTAAATATAATTAATTAAGCGATTATGTTTATATATACGATAGCTCAACAGACTATATGGAAAATTGTATGGTATTTCCAGTGACGAGAATGGGAATAAGGGAAAGTTTAAAATATTTTAAACAATTAATGTAATCGATGCTATCCAAATGAATGCACAATGTGATAAGGAATAAAAGTATATTTAATTTACACACGGAGAATAAAAAAGTTGGAGGATTTTGCAATTGGAAATGTACACACAAAACAAATGAGGTGTTCCTGGCACTACCACCATGCATTCACGCACGTTATTCTTATTACCGTCCCGTAGACCACGACAGTAATAATAATACAAACTATGCAATAATAATGTAATAATAATAATGAAATGTGTTCTGCTGCCAACCCGTAGCAAATGTGACTAGTTGACGCCTATTCAGAATTATGACCGTAGAATTAAATAAATTACATATAGTTTTTTTTTCTCTCTCTGACTCTGAATGACAAGCCGTGTGTATGACTGTGAATTTGTGTGTGTGTGTGTGTGATGGAGAGGAACGAATTGTAAATTGTCAATGTAATTCACTTGTAACAAGAATTCAATTTATGATGATACAGTGAATTTAAATGATGACACACGGAGAGATGAGAGTCGATCAAAAGAATTTGCGAGCGGCAACAAAAAAAACACAGGAATACTCGGATATATTTTATATTAATATTATATACTTACGAATACAACGAATCCTCACATTCGCATTTGCTTTTGATAAGCAACAAGCCATGAGTCTAATGAGATGATCCCTATACATATGTATAAAAGTTTTCCCTTAATCATCTGTAAAGATTATGGATAAAAAGTATAAAGTATATACTCTCTTGTATAAAAATGATAGAGAAATAAGTTTTTTTTGCTAATACATGTCCATAAATAAATGTAATATAAAGCGAATTCATGGAATCATATGTATTGTGTGTGTGTTGGAAAATAATAATCCTTCAATTCCCCTGAAATTGAAACTAAAATGACAGAGTACTTATATATATATGTATACAGAGAATAGAAAATAAGCAACTCTTACACACATATAATGAATTGAGAATATTTTTTTATGTTTTTCATACAAACACAAATGGACATACGAAAATATGGTATGATGATCATATATTCAACAAAGATTCTGTATTCTGTATTCAGTCAGCTCAACTGTGAGCAAGTGAGTTGCATCCACATAAGAGCCAAGTTACAGATATGTATACTGTATGTAGTGATCATCAGTATATAAAAATAGAATCTGCCTACAGACAGACTATGTTAGTTGTGCATAGACGAGCACATTTGTGGACGCCTGTCTGTGCATCTCCATATTTTCCCAATATATATATATACGCCACATTATGTAACAAACACTTTAACCTTGACTAACTATTAACTATACAAAACCTAAAAGGATTAGCGTCGGAAGTATCCATATCAGTTACAAGTAATAATAATAATGGAATGGAAACTGGAGCCGATGCTGGAAAAAACTACTTATTTTAACTATATGTACTTGAAATTCTCAACCAATACCAATAGGCGATTCAATGGCATGAGGAAAGCAAAACTATACAATCATTTGTCCACCGTTTCCATTAAAGTGTCCAGAAATATATATAGTAGTAGAACTTTTCAATTTTCAAGTTTCAAGGAGGAGATAAATAAGGAATTTGATATGGCTAAGATATAATATTATGATAAATACGATCATTCGATGGACAAAAGTCAAAAGTTATCCGCATGGAAAATAAACGCTTGATTTATCTGTCGTACGTGTGTAATAAAAATAGTATATTAGTGGATGATTATTAATTCAAGTGAACTATAATCTCACATTTAATTAATAAGTAAGATGGGGAACTTATAAGAAGAACAGAGTATTGTTGCTATATACGTTAATCAAATGCAAAAACGTCATTTTGAAGGTCGACTCTCATATCTGTGTGTATACTGTGTAGTGTGTATAGCACAGAATTGTTTGGTGCTTAATGGGTTCATGAATTTCGACGACGACAAAGATATATATTTCTATTCCCAACGTGGTTATACTTTACTTTTACTTCTACACACGAACGTATATATAATTTAATTTCTTCCAGTTGTCTGACAGACAAGCGAGGATTTGTTGTATATTCATTTAGCTCATGTATTCATGTGTATTTGTATGGTTGTTAGTGTGTGTGTAGATTTGAGATATTTTTCCCATTATAATTCTCTCGTCATTGCTCCCTAAGCCCTAATTTTTATTGCAGAGTATAATATAATACTTACGTTTCTCTCATCAACCTCAACTTATATTGAAATTAAAGCAATGGAAATTTTGAAGCATCTTCTGGGCACAATTTATTTTTATGATGGAATTCCGAGTCAAGAATTAATAATATTTGGGGGGCATTCTTTGGGATTTGTAGATAAAAAAAATTATCAGTGTACAACGCGTGTATGTAAATAGAAAACTAAATAATCCGTTGCTAACTGCCGTTTTTTCCTGTACATTTAAGTTCAAAGTAAATTTTGATTATGTATGCAACAAAATCTCTCATATATATTCCTGTCCAAAATAAACTACGTCGTTTTTTTCTGTATTATTACTTGCATATGAATTTTCTGAGGATTTTTTTGACGTCAATGGAAAAGTCTATTCCATTTTTTTCCGTGCACAAAAATTACCATTCGTTCAAGTTGCCACACCACACCCCAAATAAGAACAATACAGATATTTAGAAAAAACAAAAGGGAGCTTTTCATCGTTCATGATTTCTTCCCTTTGGAGCTATACTGACGAGTCTCAATGATTTTGGTTTTGACTTTGTGATTTTGTATATAGGTGTGCCCCAACAAGAGACAGAGATGAGAGAGAGAGAGAGAGAGAGAGAGAGAGAGAGAGAGAGAGAGAGTAAATAAATGAAATGTTACACACACGTAAATTTATGTGGGCGTGTAAACCCACCATAACATTCTATGAAATTTTATCGTAATTCCGTATTAATACTTAATCTTTATTATTGTCCTTATCTTTTCACAAGTGAGAAGGGAAAAAAAGTCGGAGGTTTTTTTTATCACTCAACGCAATCCCTACAATAGCAAATTATACGCGAATTCATCAGTAACATTTGTATAGTAAAAGTTTCCATTTCTCAGTAATATATTATTATACAAAATGAAAAAACTAAAAACAAGTTTTGTGGCAGCATCCTAGAAAATTTATTTGTGCAATTCTTTTGCGCTTTTGGCTTCTTGCTTTTAAAGTTACGGAAAATTTTTCAGTGACGAAAAATTTTCCACTGGTCCGATTCTTATATGAAAAAACATTTGATTTTGATGATTTTTTAAATAAAAGAGAAACAAATTTTATTTCATACGTCAAAACGTCAATCCTATTATTCATACAATGTCAATTTGTGGATTAATCTTTTGTCATTTTACATTATGTGAAAATGTTTGAGTAGTAAGAGAACAAAGAAAACAACTACGAACTTAACAACCCAACAAATGGCGAAAATCGTGAGGCATCTTCTCCAAGAAAATTTCTTGACTGGCTTTTCTTGACCACTTTCTTCTGTACTTCGGAAAAAATCATGAGAAAAACACAGAACGATTTAAGAATTCATACGAGATTTAGTTTTCTGCACAATGATAAACCCCGTTTGTCCATCATTTATAGCGGAAGTAGGTAAGATTGAAACTATACAATGTCAATACTGGCAATCATTTCACCCCTGTTTTTACTGCAGGTGTGTGTACAGATATGTATGTCTTAACAGTAATAAATAAGTAATAAATAAGTACGCTATTGAAAAATGAGGGAGAAATATTTGTTTATCTCACCATCCAGTAAATGGTGCTTGGAATACGCCCGATTCTGTAAATACAAAATCGCCGTGTTTTCCCCTCCGAAAACAAACGCTAAAGTATCCTTTGGATTCACACGGATATTTTTATGTGTAATTAAATTGAAGGCATCCTCAGAAGTGAAAAATTGCCCTCCTTCCTAATGGGCAATATTGAGCACAGAAATTATATGCCCACATACATCATTTTATTTCAATGATTTTCCATATAGAAAAATGTCTACAATTTACTGGATATTGCTGTAAAAGTTCTTCCACGGTTTTGAATAATTCATCTCTGCGGAAAATGTGGACGACTTGACTCAAACCGTAAACAAATGGGGGATTTGAAAAACACCCTATATATAGACAATGTATATAGAATTTAGAATTACATTAACAGTCCACTCAACGCTGGTATGTACAATTCTGTTACATAATAGGAATCTTAACACTTGAATACAATTCAATTACCTAGACCATCATAATTTTCAAGTGTTAAGAAAAATGTTTCTTCTGTTTTCCCTGCTGCTGTCGTTCCCGACGCCAGCTGGATCAAGTCATCTATATTGTTCTCTCGATTATACGCCATTTCTATATACAGACTACAGATGCATTTCACTTGACACTTCACTTCAACTGCTGTATACCTATTTACACTTATTTTCCCAATAATAATTCATCACTAATTATTTATACACGACTCAAACAAAGTCCTGAGGAGCGTCGCCTTTTTGTCCTGTAAAACTCTAACTGCTATTCGAGCCCTTGAATGAAAGAGTGTTAATTTAATTATATATATATATTGAAAAAGATCAAAAATCTATATTATCTGTATACCACAATGAGACGTTCATTCTTTTAATACCGAATATTTCCTCGACACAAACTAAAACTAAAGGCTATTAACAAAAATTCCCGCATGATGATGATGATGATGATTATTATATTATCATTAAATTTTTTACTAGATATTCCATCAGGTCATACAGACAAGTCAAGCGAATGTGTATACTAGCTATAATCAGTATAATTTTACCTCATACTCACAGTCTTATTAACGTATAGCGTCAGTATATATATAGCAGCGGTGAATCTCATTCAAAAACACTTGTGTCAATACAAGTACATACATAAGAATGGCATTTTCAAACTAGTAACGTCCTTTTCCATCACTTTATTCTGTAAATACGTTGTGAATTTATTGTCATTGTTAATAATATTAACTTAATATTAGGACAGTCCTTGCTGAATGTAAATGAAAATGAAAATGAATGTGTGGAAATCCGAGGGCTCAAGCTAACAGATATATCTATATCTGTAAATACATGGAATATTATGGAACATTTGGATCACTCCATTCACTCTCCATCACTGGTCTTACTATTAAGACCCGCAGTTGAATGAAGAGTACTGATGACAGGAAGAAAGATGGAAAGGGAATTTGTAAAATGATACACAGTAATAAGTGACAACTCGCGAGCAGGTATAACGAGCATACTGATAAACATGGACGTCATCGATACCTGGGAATTTTGGGAAGATTTCTCTCTCTCTGAATGGAATCAGGAAGTAAACCTGGATTTATTCATGGATTTATTTACGTCGCATTTAAATAAGTCAATGGGTTATCAATTACTGGTAGGGAAACCGAAAGGATTTGAGAGATTGGAACAGGATTTTGAGATGGAGAGGATCCTTAATGTCTATAGTATTACATGACTGTAGATACAGATAAATAAAACTGGAAATGACAAGTTTTCCCTTTCGCCCGCTAATGAGTTTTTCCATTATAAAAATCAGGAGAGTTCTCCAGTTCTTTTCATTAAGTACATTGCGGTGTTCTGGAGCTTTACTGCATTACAAATATACCCATACTTACACTTGTAAAGTTTTGGTTTTTGAATTTTGAAAATCAACGATTTTTTTAAAGAGTTATTTGGAATTTTGAAAAAATGGGTTCAACTACAAGATTTTTTGTTCTTCTGGCAATGTATTTCACAGTTGCAACTTGTGTGGAACAGTTGACTCTGCTCCCAGACAAAGCAGTCCTGACCTTTCAAAACAGAGCCGACGGTGGGGTAAGAAATAATCGGATTTCCTAATATTCATTTCTTTATTAACAATATCTCAAAATGTATCTGTAGGGTAATTTTTTATACTTGGGAATGTCTTTTCTTCAGTTTTTGACAGCTATCAATTTACCGGGGACAGACAGAGCTCCAGTCGTTATCACTCCTCTTGACCGGACTCTGTCCCCGACACAGAAATGGAGAGACGTTTCCGCACGTAAGTAGTATAAAAATCTGTAATCCCCTCTACATTTTATCAAATGTGGTCTGCCCATGTGTTTTATATACCTATACACAATTTGTACTGTCGCACAGTTACGTCGAGATCATATCAACTGAAACCTCTGACAGACGAGGGTAAAGCCCTCTTCTACGACTATCAAAGCGGTGCTGTTTACCAAGATGTAAGTTCAATTTGCTACAATTAATGTGTCTTTTCATGCACCACTTGGAAATCTATACGCATACATATATTCAGACACAAATTGTGTCACACAATAGTAATCATTATTATTAACTGACTTGCACAGTTTGTTGGACTAAGCATGAGTAGCTCACAATACTGGATGATGTACTTCACTGGCGTAAGTCAAAGTTATAAGATAATTAATATTACCATATACATATCTTATTACTTTTGTTCTCAATAAATTATTATGTATAGTAGATCAATATTTTAATGGTTAAAGAAAACACTCTTGTTTACATGATTTGATTGAACAGGAAGGGTACCATGTCATTAAAAATTCTTATGGGACTTGTCTTCAATCACAAGGGTGAGTATATACAACTTATATCGTTAGAATTGACAGATTCCAACTTATAATTACTATACATATATGTGCCTATTATTCATTTTCACTTGATCAAGTAACTAAAAAAGGTGGAATCGATAATTAATTTATAGAATGGGACGGCCAGTTATCGTTGCTCCATGCTCAAATGCATTCAGACAACAATTTGCCATACGCGAACTATAATAGGATGCACACACACAAACCCATCCAAACGAGATTTGCCCTTGCAGTATCTACCTATATATATTGAAAACATTACTTCAAGTTTGTACCCCTATAGTGAAGCGTGTTTTCCCAATTGTTGTCATTATTCATTAGTTGTACAATCATTTTGTGGATTTTTCCATCACTATATAGTCTATATAGCACTTTTCATTGTACACACCAACACCAAGCCCATTCCATAAGGTTATAATAAATTTGTATTAAATATTTACTTTACATGGATCAGATTATATTTTGGGAAATGATTTATGATCTATACCTATTCTATAACTGCTCATCGCAGTCACTGATGTATGCACGAATAAAATGTTTTTGAAAAAAACTATACAAATGTTCATAATTGCCACAAAACAGCTATTTATAATTTATTTTTCATTTCTTAAACATATAATGATGATTATAGTTTTCATTTTTTTTTTAGCTTGATCCATATTAATATGGTTTCTTAGTTGCGTTACGGTAACAATTATTCTTATTAAGTATATTTGCAAAATGAAAAAAAACTGACTGCTTTTTAAGTAAACACTTATATAATTACGTATGTATTTAAATAGTAAACCGTAATACTAATAAAGATTCTATATATTTAGATAATACCATTACGGTATATAATATTATTATGGCACTATAGATGATTACGTATTTATAATATGTATATTATATTGTATTTGTAATTGACTATTAGTATAAGTAGTACACATTCATGATACTGCATATTATTGTTTTTGATTAATATTATTATAATGTTGTACAACATTACATAGGTATATATTTTGATTGAAGAATCAAAAAAAACGAATGTAAGAATTATATGCGATGCAAATGAAAACTTTATGTATGTGTATATTTTATAGCGAAATTCTAAAATTTGGCATTGGCTTGACACTGCCAACTCTCCAAAAGAAAAAAGGAAAAAACATCAGACGTATAAATCCAAAAACTAAATCAAGTGTCTACTAAGGTGGTGTATCGATGATACCACTATCATCAAATTCGGAATTGTCAAGCCTAAATCCATAAACATAAAAAAAAAAAAATTCAACTATTTTAGAATTTCATATCGTCTCTACGTAAATCATTAAAAAAAAAAACTTTAGATGGACTCGTAAAAGTAATAGGAACACAAATGAGAAGCTCATTTTTTTTAGCATGAGTATGGATATATTTGCGAATTTAAAGAAAAAAACAACAAACATTTGACATACATCAATTGAGATACTGGTCACAAGAAGAAGAAGAAGCAGTAAGAACAAGAATAAGAGTACAAAACAGAGAAGAAAATAATTAAAGAGAAAACGTGCCGTCAACATATTTATAATTGCTGATTGAATCTCGTTTTTTGTTTTACCTCAAATGTAAATATGTACGCATATGTTACTGTTTATATTTGTATATACAAATGACTTACATATTGTGATCTGATGGAGATTCTTCTGCAATTAGGTTTTCATATTCTGTGGCCGCATATTTATCCCAGTCTGATTCTCCCTCCTGTTGTTCTGCCGTGCCAGTGGACGCAGATGTCGCGAAAGGATCACGCTGTTCATGATCCTATTATTCATACAATGCAATTTGTGGATTAATATTTTGTTATTTTACATTATGTGGCAATGCTTGAGTATTGTTGTATCATGATTACCAAATACTTGTCTAAATTGAAAATGGTATTGAATACTGTGGCAGCCAATTGAGGATTTTGCTTCAAGTCTTTCAGACGAATACCTGTTCCCCCACACACAATATAGCAACCAGAATTATAAGACAAAATCAAAACTGCTGAATTAAATGATCAGACGTTGATTTTACACACAGAAAAAAATCAATTTATATGCGTAGTAAAAGTCGTCCTTTCATTTACATAATAAATATTGAAGACATATTGAGATAAATAAAAAGACGTACCCGTCGTCGAACAGCGAAGCATGTCAATCATTTGACAGTAGATATTGGAGAAATCTAAAGGTTCAATCCCATAACTTTCAATACGACTCTCTTGCTCCTGATAGAAAAATTGTAACTCGTAAGGACTCAAAATCCCGTCTCCGTCTATATCTAAACATCGGAACCAATACTCTGAGGGGCGAGCAAAGAAGAAAAAATAAAATAAAAAACATTCCTTGTTAAAATAGGTCTGGCATATTTCAGATTGGCTTGAAGCCAAATCTTGTGTCATAAAACTACACCTACAAACTTCAACTTTATTCCTTCATGTTAACTCAAATTTGGTTAGTCAACAAATGAAGCAAAACCAAAAAACAATATATATAGGTTAGGTAGAATAGGTAGACATGTTTTATGCATATGTCATATGTACTATATAAATCAGTTAGTTACCTATGGCTGTTGGAGTTTTCTTATCCTCTTCGGACAACAAAAACCACACAAAATCACTATAGGTCATTTTACCAGGCGTACACTTGACTGGTGAGGCAACATCCCAACCACGAATTACCGTCCCATCAAATATCCTTTCAATTATTCTAGTGGATAGGGCTATATAGAAAAAAAAAACAAATACCACAAGCATTATTTTCTTCACATCCACCTTTTATCCGCTCTGTATTATATATTCATTCATTCATTTTGAGAAGACATCATTTCTTTTAATAGTAAATTCCAAACTCACCGTAGTCCCCATGAGAATTCAAATCTTTTTTATCAATAAGGAGATCATGATCTTTATCCAATTCCCAGAATTTGCAGTAAATTACATAAAAGTGCTCATCTGAAATTGACATTAAATTGCGAATTTCAATTGCAAGTCCACTTATAATTGCATATGATTCTGTTTTACACATGTACAATACAAAAGGACTTTTTTCCTTCTTACATGAAAAATACTCCGTAATTAGATTAACATCAGTCTCTTCCTCTAAACGCCGGATGATTCTCAATAAATTGGATCTTCGCAATTCGGATAGTGTGAGTCGCCCCGTCCAAGATCTATTAACCTATATTTGTAGGCGAATCAAATTTTATTTGATTATTAGTATTACGTCATCACGCAAACCTATAATAATGACAAGTATTATATGACAATAAATTACCTCATGAATTAGCATTAAAATGAACTTACCTTGTAGAAAATACGAGAAATGACAGTTGTCACGTATCTACTGTGAAATTCCGGAGCGTCTCTCAAAAATCCAAGGCCTATATACAGGAAAGTAAAAGATTTTCAAGGCATGCGAATTTTTTAGTTAACATTCATCAATTCACATATACACAATACGCTCAGCAATCCAAGCACATACTAAATTTATAATCATTAAATTTTTAGTGTCAATAGAATTCCTAACGGTGCGAAAAAAGAGTGACCACATTTTTGTTTTATGATGAGAACGTCGATTGTAAATACATCGTAAAATTATCATTTACGCAAATGTAGCATTTTAAATGTTATTGCAAGAAATGGAAAGGGAAAATGTTTAAACGACGTACCAGGATGAGTATCAATAATATCTTGCATCATAGGAATGAAATCCGTCATAGTTAGTTGCATTTTGTGAAAATCTGTGAATGTAAACTCATCATTTATGGAAGCTCGTTTATTTGCGGAAGATAGAGGTTTCTTTTTAGACGCGGCGGACATGATACAAAGAAACCTTGTGGCATCATCGGGACAGTCGGAAATAAGACGATGATAGAATTTAAGAAATCTTTTGGCCTCTAGTAAGTCTTCATTTTTTAAACCTAAACAGGTCCAAAGAGGCTTCTTCCAGTAAAGAGGAATTCCAATGACAGTTAATATCTGTAAAGAGCAAAATCAATTAAAAATTTATTAAGACTCGAGATGCAAAAACCCATACATTTTATTCAGTTATTCAGTTTCACTGAATAATGCCACACATGACTTTAATTTTATAATGAAGAATTACACAATTGCATAACTATAATTAAAAAAAAAAAACTTTTACTTGTCCGAGATGGAGCAAATTAAGAGAAGGTGGGAATTTGGATAGAGTCTCTTCAGCTTTCGACATGACATCTTGTACAAATTCTACAGGCGGAGGTTTCCCTTCTGGCCAATAAAATCTTGGAACAGGTGGATAAACTGCTTGCTGGCTGAGTGTGAGAGGATATGGCTGTGATGGTTTGAGACTCTGCTTTTGTTTTTTGGCAGTTGACCCAACTGCGTCCGGCTATTAAGAATAAAACATGTTTATTATTAATACATAGATTATATAGAATAGAATGTGGCAGGAGAATATGGCAATTCTGCATAGAGAGATTGTCGACTCGTGTACGTACACATCGTGTATAGGAACAAATGCGCAATTATTTTACGTAGGAAGCGAGCACATCAGTACAGCACACGTAATCGTGCGTACTCGCTTGTATAATATCCTGATTGTTTTAAAATTCATTTTGGCATTCACACATTTTGGCATTTTAATTTATTTACAATCATACTACCTATATGTACTCCTACAAAGAAAAATACAACCCAAAAGGAAATAGGGGTTTAAGAAAAAGAATGAGAAGTGATACGTTTAGTTTGGAGGTGTCTGTTTTTCTTGTTTTATTATTTATTCATTCCAATCCTTTGAATGAAAATAAAATTGCGGTAAAATAAATATTAGTACATTTGTTAAAATGAAAAGGGGAAAATGATGGGTTAGAAAACGATATAATGGCTAAGAACAAATAGAAACCTGGTAATGTTCAATAGGGATGCCTCTCCAGGGTGTAGTGGAAATAGCTTGCTTTTGAACCACTGGGGGAGTAATAATCCCATCTTGAGAAGCCATTGACACATTGACAATAGACACATTGTGAGAATTATTTGGAGAATTAATAGAGGACAAGGACGGACTAGACATGGAACAAACTGTCGTAATTGTAGAAGGAGAGGATGCAATCAATGCAGGTGTGACCATATGAGATGGATATTTTTCAAAAAGTTGGACGCGATCCGCTACACTTGCCCCATTCCCGAAGCGTAACATTGAGGACACCCAACTTTGTCTCCCATTCTCTTTTGGATGTCCATGAAGATTCCCATGATCATCATCCAAACTACCATTTAGTATTGGTGGTTGTGGTTGAAATTTGATTTTCCCTTGTTGAACAGCAATGGCAGCAGCCAAAGAACTTGACGGGGAAGGAAGACGTTTTTGTAATTCTAATCGTTGTTGAGTGAGTGGATGTTCTTGACTCTGTCGTATTCTCTCCTTGGCAAAAGCAATTCGAGAACTACTACTTAAAGGTGAGGATGCTCGCTCTCTGAGAGCATCAAAAGAGTTGACAGTTGACGAGCTAGTAATATGACCAGGCGGAATTATTTGACCAGTTCTCAAAGCTTGAAATAAACGTTCTTCTTCACGTTCAAGCTCTTTAATCTTCTCTCCTGGTTTCGTTGGACCAGAACAATGATTTTTTAGTAGTACATTTTGTGTAGTTTCCATTTTTGACAAGTTCATCACTCGTGTTTGTGAAGACGACGAAGGCGGAGAGGGCGAAAGAGGAGATGAAGAAGAAGGAATTATTGTTGTTGCTATAATTGGAGTAATTGGAGAGATATCTGCAGGCTCATCACTCCTCTCGATCGGTATATGTCTTTCCCTTACTTTTTTCGTAGGGGACACAGTTGGACTTCTTGATGACATTCTTGATGATTGATTTTGATTAGTTGTCGGAGACTGAGCATGTCGCACTAGATTCTTTTCTGTCACAGTATGACGATTAGATGACTCTGCCCAAACTACATTTTTGGAGACATTCCCGATACCCGAAATCGTCATTCTCGTTGGTGACTCCGAATGAGTTCTCGATAGATGAATCGATGAGATTATAGAATTATTATTATTATTGTTGTGGATATTATTATTATTATTATTAATATTTACAGGTACAACAGGAGATGATGACGAGGGCGAGGGCTCAAATCGCTGAACAACAGCCAAAATACTTTTAGGAAGAGGTTTCTTGGGAGCACCACCATTCACATTCCCAGTAATACTACTCGCCGACTCTTGACTTTTTGGCGGAGGACTTTGTGTATGTCGGCTGACACTATTAGTCGTTGTATTTGTTGTATGATGTTGCCTCTTGGCTTTATCACGTCTCACAAATGTGGATACGAGATGCTCTAATTTTGGTTGAAGTGAATTGTCTGACAGTAACTGGATCGTATTATCTAAAACAATAAAACAAAACAACAAAAATATTTAGTCAGAAATTTAAAATTGTAAAAAAATACATGTATTCAAGTTCAGTAACTCCACACTGTCGATTAAAGTGATTCACTTGAGATAATTAAATGTTAATTATTATTGACTGAATGAATGAATGAACGAGCTTTAACCTAAAGTGTCCTCCATTCGTCGAATTGCACCCGGTCCCTTGGTCCAAGATTCATACAAAGCGTCTGCACTGGGAAATTGAGGATTTTAATTTTATTATAAATGAATTGAAAAGTGTAAGAGAAATTGAATGGGATAGAGTGATAAAGTATTTGAATGAGTATACATTATTATTGAAATTTACTTACTGCGAATGAATCGCTTGTGCTAATTCAGCAACTTCCTCTGAACTCATCGCCCCACACACATATAAAATACCAAAACTCGCACTCCACTCACACAAAAGTCACAGTACACACAGTCGACAGTTAGTGCAGCACAGAGGAAATTTAAAACAGGAGTAGCAGATAGTACACAAATATATCTCAAATCTCAACTCAATTCTCTGTATATCCCTCCACACTCTGAATCTGAATGTGAATACCTATACGTGCACTCCACTCGCTCAGTTTCAAACTCAAGTTGATCAACTGACGAGTGAACAACTGAATCAACTCGCTCAGTTTAACTAAAAGGAATTTTCTTCCTTTTTCTCTCTCTCTCACTCTTTTGCTTGAAGTACTAGACGAATCTCTTTTACATATAAACCAGTCAGAGTAGTCTCATCATAAAACCATCACAGTTTCAGTACACAGCTCCAAACACACACACACACACATACACACATAGTCACATCTGTACTCCTTGTGTATCCTTTCCCGTGTTATTTTTAACTGTATTAGGATGAGGAGCAGGAGGAAAGTCTGGGTGCACTATAAAAGTCAGTTTCAACTTCTTTCATACAAATACAACCAGCCATCATTTTCTCTCCCTTCCTTTTCAATGTGTATGATGATAATATCAATGCATAGTCTCAACACAGTTCAACAGGCTCATGCATTCACACACAGATGAACCAGAGATATATACACTCACTACCGAATATACACAACACAGAACAAACTCCCTAACACGTAATTCACACGTACCAGAATCAGAACAAGACAAGACTCACAGCCTCGTTTTTTCACATGAAGAATTAAACTGTATACACTGTATACAAAAAATATATATTGTTTAGATTTATATTATTATTATTATTCTTGACTTCAAGTTGAACTATGGATTTTCTTTTTGTATTATTTAATCAATTAAGTAAATTAATAAGTCAGTACACACTTCTAATTATTGTACATATTTTTTAAAAAATAGAAAACACAGCAAGTTGTAATAGGTGAAAATGTATAGGAACAAATTGTTCATCTGAATTTAAATTCACTGGTGCGTTTCCTCATTTCACAATGACAAGACACTTGCAGAATGAATAAACGACGACGACGACGACGAATAGTTGTTGGAGTTGTAGTTGAAATTACAATTACAATATATCCCACATTCCCCGTGTTTACATTTACTATAGCAGTAGAATCATTAGTGGTACCTCCTGCACTGTACCTAAGCGCTCGTGTAATGGTTTGTACAGAGACTGTATACAGATGAATTTTTTCTAATGTAGTAAGTTGCAGCAGAGTATGTAACTTGTTGCACCAGCGAAAATCCTCATACGACTAGATTATTAGCAAAAGAGAAGACAACTTATTCCTGGAATAAATGACGCATCACACCCTCTCTGCCTCAGCACCTCTCTTGTATACTCACTTGAATTCTTTAATTCTTCAACTATAATATTATTATATAGATATTATGTTTAAAAAAAAGAATATCTCATCCTCACGATCAGTTTGATTTTTCTCTTGATTTCTTCTTAATTATTCAATAATAATAATTATTATTATTACTAGTCAATATGGCACTTTAAATACTAATTTCGTTTACTTTGTCTTTGTATTGCAGATGAGTATAATAATTATAATACTAATACATAATTTATAGGTAAAGAAGATTTCTGTGATGAAAAAAGGAAAAAGGTGTAGATAGAGAGGCGTATATGTACGGAATGAGGAAATATCGTGTGTGTGTGTGTGTATGAGAAAAGATGTAAGTGCCAAGTATATATCTTCCTACCTACAAAAATTCCAATTCACACACACTCACACACTATTCGCAATGTTGAGTTGATGTTGATACCAACAAGGAGGAGAAGACGACGAAGAAGATGAGAAAAGAGGATAATACAGAATACTTATGTAATAATGTTAAATGTTGTGGCTGTGGAAACCCAAGTATTGAAATTGAACGGACTTGACTCGTAATACTTGTGTGTGTGTGTGTGTGTGAACTTAGAGCTGGAGGAGGAAATGTGCGAAAGAAGATTGAAAAAGGGAAAGTTTATTTTTGGCACCCACGCGTATGGGCAGATTGAAATCGGTCCAAATTTGGTCGTCGGGGGGTGATGATGATGAAACTATTGGAATTGTGGAATGGAATGGGAATTGGGAGGGTTCTTTTCCATTCCACCTACTGACAATGTTCAATGTTCCTACCATGTATACTCCTTCAAATCTGTACTACACGAATTTACAAGAAGACGACCACAACTACACAGACAACTTTGCAGTACTTTATTATACACACCACAGCGAGAGAATGGGATCCCATTAGAATGATGAGCGAAAACATAGAGAGAGAGAGAGAGAAGTGATACACACAAGAAGATATATAGGCAAATAATAATAATACAACATGAACATTATGCATTATTAACTAGTGTATTTAATCATGTATGTACGTCAGTAAATATGTGTGTCACGACGGACTATATCTATATACTTACGGATAAAGGTGGACGATTCATAGGGCAACTTTGACGAGCTTTTTTGTCTTCATGAAACCATTGTAGAAATAATTCTTTAGCCTTCAAACTTGGTCGGACGAGGACGTTTGATGGGATTCTTTGGTAATGTCCATCATCATCATGTTGTGGAGCCTCCGTATAGAAAATCAAATTTTGTGGATACAATTCGCCCAAATCCTTCTCATTTTCAATCTTCCCAAAACCAAATGAACTAAACAGGTTGCTTTCAAGCGAGGAAGTCACTGTGGCACTATTACTCCCTATCCCCCCCATTCCAATTACACTACTCATCCTCCCTCAATTTAATTTTATTACTATTATTATTATTATTGTTATCGCTAATTTAATTATATTGACTCAACATGACGAAATGCACACCACCAACAGCAAGAAACAAAGAAACAAGACTAAACTTTTTTTTTCTTTTGTCAAAAATTAAATTGAAAAATTCTGGTATATTTTAAATACTGCGGCTTTTCATGGCGCTCAAGAAAAATTCATAGAAAAGAATTTAAACAACCATCGAAAACAAGGAAATGAGATTTTTTTCAGTTGTTTCCCATTCAATCAATAATTACCCGGATGTTGGGGTTTGGCACTGAAAATCACAAAATCACTGCTGTGAAATGAATATGGTTTATAATATTTAAATTGTAAAAATGGTAAGAGAACAGAATTGGAATTCAAAGAAATGATTGCATTTGAGACTTTGTTGATATTTATTTAGTAAATGTGTACTTATATAAGTACTTTAAATTACCTTCAGCTCAGCTAACCTGAAATTCCTCCTTCAGACTTGGAAATATTGTACGTAAATGATAAATGTAGGTACATGGAGCGATATAATATAATTTAATATATAATATAATATTTATGTATCGGTGCAAGTACTCACTGTTTCTTACATAGTATTTACTAAATACTCTCTCGCTGTTCCCATCATTTGTTGTGTGACTGTCGTGGATTTTTCTCTTGTGTTTTTTGTAACTATATAATGTGTCACCACGTAAAAGAAAATGCACAACAAGAATATCGAAAAGGACTATCATCAGATCGATTGATTGATTTATTGATGATTATTGTAGTTATCATTTATAACAGAGGGATGAAATTTAAAAACAAAACAAATTGTAAAAGAATATAGCAAACCAGTGGTGTACTGTAAATAATAATTATTATTATTGTTGATTGACTGAATCATTCAAGTAAACACACGAATAGGGATAAATCCAACCCGTACATTTATATTTTAGTATTTTATCGTTTATACAGAGCAGAAACCGAGCGATTACAATCCATGTGTGGACTCTGTTCAATTTCGTTCAGCAAATAGGCAAATTGTATATAATAGGTATATATAATTTAGAAGCTATTATTTTTAAGAATTTACATACGTATTTATATAGTTATATATGGTTTAGTTTTTGAAAAAATGTCATTCTATATTGTATTAGAAAAGTCTGTGGGACAGAAATATATAGACATTTGATAGATAGATATATTTATGTATGTATGTGTGATTTATGTTATTGTTAATTTTGTTAATTATTGTTAACATGTTATAGATTATTATTATAAATTGTAAAAGTATTGGGTAAATGTAAGTATACATTTTTGTATATAAATCGTATATAAGAATTTCGTTTGCCAGAAAACTGTTTGTCCCAGTCGGTAATTGTACATTGATCATTTACTTAAATGGAAAGAATAGAACAGGGAGGACTTATTCTGACTTGATGAAGTTGTGGATGTTCCTGTATTGGCTGTGATGATTGATGTTAGATTATTACGAGGATTACTACGGGGAGGTCCTTTGCTGATTGTGTCATTATAACTTTTCTCAAGCCGTCATATGGTTGGGAGATGATCAAAACTGTCCCGGAAATTGGTTGAGTTGTTTTGTGAATTATTCAAATGATAATTCTTTGGATTATTGGATGCGATGGCTGGGTACTCTGGCGGACTTCCAATCACGTTATTCGAGGACAAATGAGGGAATAACGTCGATCCATTACTAAATGTATTCCTACGGATTTTTTCAAATTCTTCAAGATCAGATGAAGGGAGTCGAAAGGAAAAACTATGTACAAAAAACAATATAACAAAGCAGCAATTTGATATTGTTTTTACGACGGTAAAACAGACACACTCGACTCGAAAGAAAGAATCTGCCGTCAATATGGATAACTTTCTCCCAAAACAAACAAACTTTCTCCGAAAGAAAAAAAACTGTAGAGAAAGTCGACTTTCTCTGTCATGCTTTGACTCTATTTGACAAATTACTGACTGTTAATTTAAGTATTCAAATATTCAAATATTCATGAACACACGAATCTAAATTAAAATATCTGGCTAATTTTAATTTACGCATACTTGTTGAAATAGGGATGGCGCATGAGTTGCTCGCAGGTCCATCGTTTTAAAGGGTCACGGTCTAAGCATTTGTAGAGAAAGTCCATGGCTTCTCGGCCTATTGATTTGGGCATTTTGACTTCAAGTGGTTCTCTCTATCATATAAATCAATGATGACTACAATTACAATCACAATCAAACGACATAAATGGGATGGTTCGACATTATTGAACAGAGCAAATAAATACCTCAGACGGCATGGGCAGTGTCACACCAGCAAAAAATTCGTTTGATCTACAATATCACACGTATACAAATGTCACCGAGTTATTCAACTAGCATTCCATTAGTTTAATACAGTGATGCACATTGGACAAGTATTAATATAGCAAGTAATATGGAGAAAAGAAAGAAACATTTGGAAATATTTACCGAAAGATTTGCATATGCCTTGGAATTAAATCCCCCATCGTTTTTCTTATAAGGTACAATTGATCCACATCGGATTTCCCAGGCCATAAAGCTTCTCCTTTTATTAGTTCCGCAAACACACAGCCTATATATATATACATTGACAAAAATTAAATAGCATGGTTACCAAAATGGCATTTACTCTCAGCAAAAGAAATTGAAGGAGGTCAGGAAATTCTTTTACAAAGTGGGCAACTCGGGTTTTTCACAAACACACACACACACAAGTACTCGAGTGTACAAGAGCTTAGATAATATCTAATAGGTATGCAGCGTTGTTTACTTTTACATACTTTTTGGTGGCCATTTATATGAATTGCGCTTGAAACTTTGGTAGAACTTTTTTACCTTTCCACCCTCCTCCGTGTCCTTCTCTCTCTCTCTCTCTTAATCAATAGGTATAGGCACGAACAACTAAAACTCTCTATCGCCTTTGCCCATGAAGTACCCACAGCTTCATGTTATTATTTATTACATTTGTTTCCGTTTGCTCTTGAAATTTTCTCCGGGAATGAAGGACATCATCCTGCTCCTTTACACTCAACTTTTTATGCATTTCAATTTCATACTACCCGCAGTATGTTAAAATTTATTTGACTTATTGTGTGTACCTTTCAAAACTGCATTGCAGCCAATTAGAATGGTAAATTGTGTATGAATAACACTTGTTGAGTGGGTGCATTGAAGGCTATTTCATTCGCTTTAGCTTTTAGCTAATACTTCCCACTTTCCTGTATTGTATTATTATCTGTATATATAATATATTTTAATTAAAAGGAATTTATTTAGTAGGTATTTAAATTATATTACCAATCGCCCAGACATCAACTGCAGCACCGTATTGTGTGTCGCCGACAAGTAACTCCGGGGCTCGATACCACCTTGTGGCAACGTAATCTGTGTAGTTTTCTCCTGGGCTGAAACAACGAAATGACATTTATGAGAAACATGGTTTAATTAGGAAGGAAACGACTTTTACCTTTCACTGTATCCTACATACATGCTGTATTTAAGATTTAAGAGTAAATTTAGTTTATAAATAGGTATACTTTCTGCATTCATTCGATTTTTTTCCGTCATTAAATTTGCATACAAATGAACTTGAAATAAATAAAATGAATATCATAAATAACTTGAGTATATACTCACCTAAGCACTCTCGCAAATCCAAAATCTGTTCCCGTTATGAAGAATAATAAAAATGCACAAAAGAAATTATTTTTTGTTATTTTTTTTGTTGAGGAAATTCATTATCGTACAATATTTTGATGAATGGGGAATTTGTGATTTATTATTATGGATTACCGCAAAGTTTGACCACAAGCTCCTTTGTGAGTAGAATATTTTCTGAAAGTAAAAGGATAGCAAATAAGTCTTATCATTATGAGTCAATTACTCCCTGTCCAAGCTGGAACAGTATACGAATACGAGTAAGAAGGAGAGTAAAAGAAATGGAGAAATTGACCATATACTTAGGTATATATGTCATATGTGTGTATTTACCTGGCTTGACATCGCGATGAATACAATTGTGTTGATGACAATAGAAAAGTGCTTGAATAGTTTGCCAAACGATTCGTTTTGTGAGAAGCTCAGGAACTCCTTTGGGATATTTTTCCAATTCATTCAACACCGTATGATCACAGTACTCAAACACCAAATGAAGTCTTTTCTTCCTCCGAAATACTTCCATTAAATTTATTAAATTTGGATGCTTGAGATTTTTTAGCATCCGAATCTCTCGCATGGCAATTTTCCTAATGAGTGGATCTTCTTCGGATTCAACAAATTTCTTGATTGCAACCAGCTGTCCTGTCTCACGATTCCGGCATTTGAAAACAACTCCATATGAACCCTCCCCAATCTTACTCAGACGTTCATATCGCTCCATCGTTTTTGAGGATGATCGGCTATAGAAGGGAGTTTTTTGTGGAGAAAATATATAATTCAGGTCATTTTTGAGCATCTTTACACAACTTTCTCCAATGCATGCTCATATATAAGTATATGCACCTACATACTACAACTACTATAGAAATTCTTTCAAGTTCAAAAGAATGAAAATGAATTAGAATTTTGTATTTTAAAAATTCATGGCGTCAATTTTTAGTGCTGACGATAAAATGGGTATGCTATATTCGTATTAGGTGTAATAGTAGGTGTAATAACATGTTGTAAATAGCCAGTTGTATGTGTGATTATCCCATGATGGGATTTTTTCCCGATTTTCCCATTCCATCCACATAGGACATAGAATCTATGATATATTATTATTATATATATCATAGATTGATAAATGATATTTACTAACTACATACTTTTTACTATAGCCGTGAAGAAAAAATGTTTACTCTACATTGTAATAGAAAATATTTATAGTGTAATTGTGAGTTTTATTATGACTCATATACAATGGAAATTGCTAGTCCATTAATTTTATTTGAGTTTCGGTTTTATATAAGAATGTGGGTAGCAATATTATGATTGTGCATAAGAGTAACCTTGAAACTTTTGTCCAGTGACTGATTGTGAGCTTATGAATGATGAACCTAATCGTTTTCAGTTTCAGCTCTCTCCTGTTCCAGCTCGCACACACACACAAACTATTGTACAATGTGTGCGGTTTCTTTCCCTTTTTTTGTGCTATTATTAGGAATATACATACAGTATTCAATTTTGAAATTATATTCCGGTAAAAAAGTTTCTATCTGATGGTAAATACGTATGTACATACTGAGTATGTATATTTTCAATTTTAATGTTTTTTTTTTCAATTCCCATCGTTGATTTCTACAAGAAATAATTCCGCAAATTTTGCCTGAATGATTTTTTTTCAATTGGCGACTCAAAAAATAAAATGACTATACCTTACGAATACTAAAATCGGAACAATTGCGTATACATATATAGAGAGAAAGTGAGTGAAGAACGTTTGACAATGTTACATTGTAGATATTTATTTCAGATTTCAGGGAAAGTATTTACGATAGGCATAAATATATTATAGAGAATTTTAGAGAATTTTTTTTAGAAAGAAGGGAATTTGGCAAAATAAAAATGTATTTGAAAAAGAACAAGAGTTTTTTTGACTTACTTATCGTTCCCAGATCTATTCCGATCTAGGAACAAACCAATCAAGAAATTCACTGGAGCTATTTTCGAGGGTCCCAAACGAATTCTGTAAAGATGAACATGAGATGCGCTATTTCCGGGACACAAATCTCAACACAGATTTAACTTGTGCAGAATATGAGTAATATTCTAATACTTTTGTACTGGTGGTAAGGTAATTTATATTGAATTCATTGGGAATCTGAGGAATATGGATGTCGTCGAACAACATGGGCATGGAACTTGGAACACGACACGAACGGTGGAAAACAAGAACTGTGTGTATTTGTAATATGTGTATTAGATGGACGGGTGAGATGGAGTTGGGGGAAAGCAGCGGAGAACGAACGGAAGAATGTAATAATAATAATATGGCACCTTCTCCTGTGTCTTTTCCAGTGAGACTCCAGAGCTGTCGACAAGTTGAAATTGACTAAAGTCGATAGTCCTTCCTTTTTCCTATCGTTTCTCCCATTTGTTCAATGTTGTGACCAGAGTTGCCCAGCTACCAAAAAGAAAACACAACATTTCTTTGCATCTGGTGAGTGAGTGAGTGAGTGAGTGAGTGTATAGTAGTAGTGTATACGTAAGTACGATATGTAATGTGTGTGTACGAAGGAGGAAAATGAAAACCCATATTTGCTTACGTCTTTCACCTGAAAAAGAAATGGGAACGTGCGACTATATAGACGGATATATATCAAATTCAACTCTAATGTTGAATGTGGAGTCTACCGTCAATAAAAGCTCTCCATAGGTGAGTGCTGGCATATTATGGTTCACGCAAATTCATCCCTGGTGATTTACGGACTTTGCTTTCTCCTGTTTCCCCTGGGTAAGTAAGGAATGCAAATGTACATAGACCTTGCTTGTTATATACCAAATATACAAGTTGTATCTGTATATGAAAATAATTCTTTTCTTCTTTTTTCCATTTCAACTCGCCGACAACGACTTTGAATGAAGAGAAAATACGAGCAAGGAACAATATTATGTCAAAAGCAAAAGGTATATAAACTGGGCATATTTATCTGTATAAGTATATGACTGACTATATATATAATATATATACTTTCCGTTGCGTGTCTCAAGCCATTCAGTTTTTTAGTGTAATAGAAAATAGAAACATTACTGTTAACCACACATGAAAGCCCTCACAAAAGACGAAAAAACTAATCGGGCAGACAGTATTTCTAAAGAGTTTATTTCTTTTCAGACTTTCTTTCCATTCGATAGGAAAATCGATACAAGTAAATGGAAGCAGAGTTCAATTTTAAAATTCAAACACATTTTTAATTCATGATGTCTATCCGTCTTTCATTTGTCTTTGTTGTATGTAACATGTATGTGTGTGGGTGGTCAATGCAGGAATGGAAATTAGTACTTTCTCATTCTGTACATATATAGTCAAATAATAAATTTGACTTGTGAGACTATTGGGAATAATAGGGGTATCTATATACAGATATTATGGTGAATGAATATAGCAGCTTTAACGCCTTTCATTATATTTCATCAAAATATTTATTATCAACATGATTCAATTAAATAAAAACATTGGTAAAAGAGATATACTAGACAAATAGCTTGAACGTAATATTCACAATAAATGCATAGTTGTAGTATGGAGTAGTGATAATAATAATAATAATAATAATGATGATAATCACACCAGTAATTTAGATATCAAATTATAAGTTAAATTATTACAATAAATATTGCAGCTATCCAAAATTCGAGCTCTCTGGTTGATCGCCCATTTCACTAAAGCAATCATTAACAATGTAAGCAGGGGCTACAAAGCAGCCTCTTTATCATAGTATTAAATAATTTTTACTTTTTTTTTTAAAAAAAAAGTAACGTTGAATATATAACATGCATATTATCCATACAACACAGCTTGAATTTATCCACAGTAAAAATTAATCGTATAATCTCATGTACAAAAAAATGAGAACGAGTCGTGGAAGAAAATAAACCTGGTATTTATATTATGTATTAAAAAGGGGTACACAATTCCCCTTATTATTATATATATATAAATTACAAGTTGTAATGGCCATCACAAAAATATTCGTTCCACAGATGCCGAAAATTTCACTCATCTCTCTCGTGGCTCTACCATTTCTTTCTTTTTTTTTTGCTGTGAATGAATAAATAAATTAATAGTAAATGATTATCAAGTGAAAGAATGCGACGGTATTTCCATATAAAACTTCACACACAACGCCCGTTGCTTGTAGATATAAAAAAAGAACATTTTCAGCTTTTGTGGCTTTTTTTTTTGTAGACAGCTCTTCATTAAAACGGGTAAATCCAGTAGTTTAAAATTAAATGTAGTATAAAATAATTAAAATAGCATATTTACTTACATAGGTACTTTTAAAATTTAAATAAAGCAATTTAGTTAACTCTGTAAGTAAATAATGATGATAATCTATCATACTATAATATAATTTATCTACATTCTAAAGGTATATTGAAAAAATGACTATTTCTAATATCTAAAATAAGTATATAAATCTTTTTACACGTATTTTATTCACAAATACCAAATCAGTGAAATCTACCTATAGTTAAAGTATTTATGTAAGTATTTATTGAAGTATCTACTTAGACTTGCACATGCACACAGAGTAATTTATTCTAACACACTCCTAATTGTATTGTATTGTATTGTTTTATTTATTTATATTTAAGTATTTGTATTCTACTATATTTTATCCTAAATAAAAATAAATAATAATTTCACGTACATGTAAATAAAAATTGATCTTTTTCTCATTTTCTCTCATTTCCCCTACATGTGATAAATTTCTGATGTGTATGCGTAGTCCTACTCCGATTTCGGAGCGACATGTTTGTATAAATTTTTTATCTTATTACTTGTACACACTTAACTTATTTACAAAATAAATTTGTTGTTGTTGAAGCAGGACACACACTGCAGCCAACAAAATTACGAAAACTACAAGAGTTTTTATATATTACCTAATTATATTCTGATTTCCGCTTTTCCGCTATCTAAAAATTTTATTATTTTATAAAAGAATTTTCAATGTTTAACATTTTCTTGACTTTCTCGTCGTATTTAATGAGAGTGAGGAGATCCGAGGAAGAATTTAAATTAAATTTTTCTCCCAAGAGATGACAACAATGAGCTTGTTCCAGGAAGTCATTTGAATTCAATTCAACCATATCCGCTGATGGATTACTCTTTAAAAATCTTTCTTTTGGTTGACCAATATAATTTAAGAGATCTTGAAGCAGAACATAGTAGAATGCTACTTCCCCCTGTTGAATCAATCAATATTAAGAAGATTTAGTTCATGAAAACATGTCGGATATGAAGTAGTACGAATTACAAATATAATTTAGTCTATAAATTCAAGTACCTTGAGACGGTAAAGTGGTGGAAGTGTACTTTCACTTGCTTCAAATTCGAAAGCTTCTACATCATTTTCAGCACTGTCTGGGGATGGAACTTCACTGGTCACTTCGAATCCATTATCGTACGAAGTGTCAGCCCAAGTCCCAGAACCTCTGAAGAGCCATGGTGTGTCCTGTTTACCTTGGACGTCCTTGATATGTTCATCTAAAAGGGATTTTACTGATGAATGAGGCTCTGCCAGTTCCATAGGGCTCTGCCCGGAATATGTGGCCAACAAGGGATCTGCTCCATATGATATCAATAATCGAACTAACTCTACGTGTCCATTCTCACACGCTTCATGTAAAGGCCTGTAGGAAATACAAATTATTATTAGTCATCATTTCTTTTGACGAAAACCCGAAAAAGTTTTAAAAAACTCATTGAAAAAAACTGGACAGGATGCCTCAACTGTTGAATTATTATTACTAATCAAAATTAACGATCCATACCTAATCCCTCCAGGAGCGGCTTGGGAAGGGTTAGCTCCGTAAGCCAGTAAAACTTTGGCCACCTCTAAATTTCCTTTAATACAAGTCTCATGGAGTGGAGAATATCCAGCATTATCTATACACAATCCAAGTCAACACAAAAAATGTTACTGTGAATATGAATATGCATGACTCAGACATGAAATACAATAGTTATTTAAGCCATATTCTTTTGTAAATGCAACAACTCAAACTAAGGCGATGAATTACCTTTACTGTTAGGTGAGCATAAGTCATGTTCGAGGCAGTATGAGGCAACATCTGGATAACCTAAACGGGCGCTTCTATGTAGAACAGTCTCACCAAGTCCTTTATTAAGAACCCAGCCCCTCACTTCAGCTTGAACATCTTCCTCTTTCAGCGTTTTTTCCACATTAGTCTAAACAAACGGAGACAAAACATTCAGTATTAAATTAGGAATTCATTGTCATATGACATGTAACATTGTACATGCTAAAGTTGGTCGAGACACTCGAATAAAATAACAATACTAAATAGAGCTACATTTTGTACACACATTCTCCTTTTATTTATTTTTATACCTTTATTCTCTTTGGCGGAGGCGGTGCAATCGAACCATCAGGAGTTAGAGTTACCCGCTTTTTCTTTCGAATGTAGTCGAAACCACTTTTGAATTTATTTCTTCTTAACGTTTTCTTAAAAGTAGTAGTAATGATGGCTGGTGGTACTGTTGGGGGCGGTGTGACATCCGTTGCGGGCAGATCCATACCAAATACAGATTTAATGGACATTTTCTTATTAAATTTATTTCCACCCGGTGTGGGTAACATTTGGGACTCTTTCTCCTTTGCCAATTTACTATATCTATCTCCTCCCTCCCCTCCCTTTTTGGTAGTACTTTTACATTCAGCAGTGACGACGACGACTGGTTCTTCAATTTTAACTGGAGTGCTGGCAGCTTTACCCGATTTTTCTGGTGTGCCCTTTTTAGAGCCATTCTTATACCTTTTTGTTGGACTTTTGGTTGTTTCCACTGTTACCTCTTTGACTGATTCAATTTTGTCTTCCTTCTTCTTTGCTACTGGTTCGGGTTCCTTAGATTTATCTTCCTTATTGGATTTTCCTTTACCTTTAGGACTTTTACAATTACTATTTGATTTTGCTTCAGATTTAGCCGGTGAGCCTTTTGGTGGTCGGCCTTTGGTCTTTTTCCCTTGTCCCTTTTCCTCTGATGATGACTTCTCTACCACCTTTCCATTTGAATTCTCTTTTTCTTTGGAACCCTTTGTCACTTTTTCGGCATCTTGATCGAAATCTTTGGTCACACTAGAACTTGACGAATTCCCTCCAACAACAGATGCGGAAGCAGACACTGAGGACGGTTTGGCAACACGTATAAGTTTTGAAGGCATTCGTAATTTTTTCTTAAAGTCGATTAGTTCTTCTTCCCAGCCAGGGCGACGGAAATCCGAGCCATCACCAAACTAATTAAATCACAGAGAATTTTTAAAAATTATATTTATTTAGTAAAAATAAGTACAAAAAATGTATACTTGTATACACTACTTTTTTTAAATAAAAGTTTTATTGATTTGATTTATTTTATGCATGATGAAATATAATTTATATATACCACGACGCGACGTTTTTTCTTTCCCAACTCTCCACGCATTATCCATTCTTCACCAGATGATCCATCGCGTGGGACTTCTTCTTCACCTGTAACAAAGTATTCTCATTGAGTCATCTAAAATAATCATTTCAGTCCTAATAATGGCTACCGGCGTTTCAAAATTTGCATAGACATGCAGTCCTTCAGTAATTGTCTGCTCTTGATACAAATGAACGTGTTCTAAATTAGAACTTCTAATACAACAAAGATACGAAGATGATATAAGAAAAATAAAGTTGAGTTTTTTTTTTGTCTAAGAGTTTCACAAAAATCTTATTTACTTATATTATACTTATTACTTATAAACTGTAGGGTAGGGAAAGAATTTGAAAGCTAAATTACCATTGTTAAGGAATAGTGAATTTCTAGACTGAACCTATATTTAGCTTCTGATCGTCAGTGTGTGTATAAATATCCTACTGGCTATGTTAAATGTCCATGACAAACTCAGTATGTATTATGTATACATGAACTGTGTAGACTTCTTGAAGTGTATTTAATGTGACATGTACCAAATAATTAGCTAAGAACTTATTTAATATAAAAGAAGAAATGGTAATTTAAACTTTGGAGAAAAATATTTATAATTATAATAGGTAGGAGAAAAAGAATTCAAATTTAAAGAATGGTATACACTTTCCTTTTCCTTGACTCAAGTAAAAGTAAGTATGCACTCGTAAAATGTGTTAGGATCATAAATGCATTTAATTTAATTTTTGTAACATTGTCTAAAATCAACTTGGTACTTCATAAATACATTTCAAATCTACACGGTTTCAGATAAAAATATTTACTCACAGCGTGTAGTACTAATGGTAAGCTTTTTTGTACCTGAAGAATTTGATAAGAATTTGATCATTATTAATATTTGCCTTTGTGTACATAATACTTACATACATAAATGTGTATTTTTAATCGCTTTATTTATTCTACTTGCACGGGAAAAGAATACACTTCACATGTACTTACTATACAAGTATATTTATCACATGTATGTACATATATATTTATATAGGTATATATTTTTTTCTTATAGAGTTTTTAAATAAATTCACTCTGGTGTAAAATGCCTCTGGACAAAAAAAAAAGACTTTTAAAAAAACATGTACATACAATATAATGTGGCCTTACAAAAGTCTACACTGACAGTTCATTGACCCATTCAAAAAGTTATATTATTTATTTAAAAAAAAATTAAAATGAAATGTAATGATTTCCTTCAACTGACTCGCAGTTACAGTTGCAAGTGCAAAAACTGTTTTTAGCCTGTCACGAATAAATCATTCAAAAAAATAATAATATACATATATGCAAAAACAAAAAATGTAAAAACTAAGAAAAAAGAAAAAAACTAACGATAAGAATAATTGTACGAGCAAACTATAGAGATATTTATTAATGAAATTATGTACTTACTTTCTTCTACTACTCGCCTTTCCTTGTTGGCAGCAATCCCTGGTGCACAATTTCTCGTTGGTCTTAATTTTCGAAGATTTCTCACAGAATTTTCACTTTTATTTCCTTTACCACCACTTCGAGTTTTTTTATTATTTTTAGAAGACCTCGTAGATTTTTTATTATTTTTTGAGGACCTCGTAGATTTTTTTCGAGGAGAGACTGATTTACTTGAACGCAACGACTTCTTTTTCTTGCCTCTATCTTTGGCTGTGGTATGCCTCTTGCTTTTTCTTACATTACCTGATGACAAACTATTCGAGTCCATGTCAGAATCATCATCAGAGTCTGAATCTGAATTGTCATCACTGTCGTCCTTAGTTGCACTGGAACTGTCATCGGAATTATCAGAAGAATTGAAAGAGACAGAAAAACTTTGAGAACTGTCCGTATCATCTGAATTTTCTTCACTTTCACTTCCGATACTCGTTCGACTTGTAGCATCTTCATCATCCAGATCCACCACTGTACGTGCCAATGCACCGCCAGTAGTACTCACTTTCCTTTTACTTCTACGACGACCATACACTTCTGGTGAACTATTATTACGTTTAGTTCTTCCACGAGTTACTTTACCACCACCACTAACTCGATTTTGATTTTGACTGTTGGCGGATGTTTTCCTCCTCGGAGATGGTGATACTTTCCGCTTTTTGTTCGTTCCACCTCCACTCTTGATGCTACTCTCCGGTGATTTTTGACTATTGTGCTTTCGTTTTTTCGTTGGAATAATAACATCATCAGACTTGGATTGAGTTTCGGCGGAATTTGAAGAACCATCGGATGAGTTGTCTACATCATCCACACTAGATTCTTCTTCTTCAACTTCTTCAGACTTTTCCTCGTCAAGTTCAACTTTAAAAGAATTAAATAATTAAAATTTTAAAATTAGTATTGATGCTCATTGTATGACCATGTTTTGAAATTTTTGTAGAGATATACAAGAGAAATTCCTGTAATGTACCTTCAAAGTCGGAATCTTCTTCGCTCGAGTTTCGAATTGTTCTTTTTCCCTTGGACTGGCCAGGAATTTTCGGAGTTTTGGTATTTGTACTATTACTTTTCAGCTTTTGCCATAATCCTCCGCGTCTGTCATAAAAACAAAAATACACAAATTAATAACATATTTTTAAGGACTGTGCACGAATGAATTCCAATTACTAGTGACAAATATACATGTGAATAACGAGTCTCTAAGCAATCATTTGTACGAAATACAAAATATTTTGCAATGTTTACAATTTAGAATGACTGTACAACACAGAACATTTAATACGTACATACGTACATTCTACGACTCAACGGAGGAAGCAAGTGGCTTCTGCTCATAAAACAAATATATTAATGTTTTCTGGTCAGTAAATTAAGAAATCTCTCTTACCTCGATGTAATTGTAGTCGGATTGGAAGCCAGGTCAGTTAAAAATGAATCACAAGCTGCCCAAAAACTATCACTATTATCAGGAGTGGATTTCAAAGGAGTTACTGAGGGCGGCATTGGAAGTACTGGTACTGGTACAGTCGAATTTGAATCATTCACGCTATGTCCTTGAGGGATCTCTACTCTTCCTACGATGACAGTGGACGACTCCTTGTCATATGGAATCATGGTGGGAATGAGTTTATTTGGTGAAGTATTTGGTAGTGGTGTAGGTCCTGTTGATAGTGCACCTTGTTGTTGCTGTTGTTGGTCTTTCTTCTTTCTCGGTTTTCTTTCTTCTTTATTTTTAGCTGGAGATTTTTTAACTGGAGTTTTGATTGTAGACTTGACCACATCATCTTCATCATCTTGGAAGTCGAAAACAGATGTGGCAGGTTTTAAACCTCCTTTCACCTTTGTCCCACTTTGTCCAATACTGTCATTTATAATTTTCATGATATCCGACTCACCGACGGGACCTCCTAAACCCCGACTGGAATTCTCTTGTTCAATTTGACTAAGAAGATTAGGAAATAATTGTTTCTTCTCGGCTTTCGTTCGAATGCGATTTAACGTAGTCAACGAATGATAAACGGAGCCACCATTATCCCCACTGGACAATGAAGTTTGGGAATCTCGTTCGGATTTTAATTGAAGACTAGTTGCTTGCTGTGTATCTAGAATATTTTGCTTCGTTATTATATTACTATTGTCATTATTATTTACAAGATTTGACACGCTTCCTACAATTGACGATGTAATTGCTCCATGATGATGTAAATTATTAATATTAATATTACTCTCGCCTCCATTCATTACAGAACTACTACCGTTTGTATTATTATTTGCATTATTTCCCAATGGTGGTATGACTGTATTGAATTTCCTTCCGTGAAAATTCCATGTTTGATGATTGAATTGAAATTTTTCTTTTTCCTGTTTCTCATGAATCCGACTTTCACAGGAATTCCGCAGTAAACTGAGTAGATTTTTTCTCGAAGACGTTTTTCCTGAACCACGGCCTTGTTTGGTATTCGCTCTACTACTATTTGGTTGTTGAGGATGTACTGGTGGAGGAGGAACTGGCCCACCAATAACAGGTGATGATGATGATTGTTGATTATTTGTTAAAACTTGACACGATGTTTTTAAAGAAGCGGTTCCATTGGTAATATTGGTGTTATCATTTGAAGTATTATTATTTAGTACACTATTTGAAGGTGGATACATGGACATTGAATTATTTGGTATGGATCCAGTTGGAATCGGTCTTTGATGAACTACAGCTTGAGCTACACTACTACGACCTAGGCTGGGATTCGAATTCTGGAAATTTGTATTATTTTGTACAGTGGATTTCATTGAATTTTGACTAATAGTTCCACCATTGGGATTCCCAACTAATACATGTGATGGCTGCTGTTGTTGCTGCTGATGATGATAATTTGCATATGATGGCATCAGACTTTGAGCAGTTTGATAATGTCCATAATTTTGGCCATAATGTCCAGGATAACTTGATTGGTGTAGGGCAGGATTTGCGGTCCCTGTCGATTCAAGTTGTTGTTGTTGTTGCTGTTGCTGTGGTGTGGGTCTATGAGATGCTTGAGGAGTACTTGCTGTAGGATAGTATGAATTATGATGAGTGGGTAAGGGAGGCCCATTTCCACTTAGTCCATGAGGAGGATACGAACTGTAGGCCGATTGTGGTGTCGAAACTGTCGATGGTCCACCTGGAACTTGATAATGTGATGGTGGGTGAACTCCGGGTTTTACTCCAGACGAATAATTGACTCCTGGCGTCGTTAGCGACTGCGATTGTAGCTTATGTTGATGTTGTTGTTGGTGATGCTGCTGTTGATGATGATTTGCAACTAAATTAGGATTCGATTCGATTCTTGGATTCGGAACTGTGGACGATGATGAGTCCCTACTTATTGTATTATTATTACTAGTACTTTGGTTTTGTACTTGAGGAGTAATAGCAACAGACACTGGAGCATGAGGATGACCATAAGGAGGATAATAGCCAAGATGTTGTTGTTGTTGCTGTTGTGACTGTGCTTGGAATTGTGGATGATATTGAGAATATGCTCCATGATGATACGCAGGATGATGATGTTGTTGTTGTTGCTGCTGCTGTTGTTGACCTGGATGATATTGTGCTTGGTGATGATGATGATATGGGGATAGAGAGGACAACGTTGGCGGTGGAGGATTGTACGGAGGTATGGCTGAACTAGGTCTTTGAGGCTGTTGGGGATGATGATGTTGAGGCGGCGGTTGCTGCTGCTGCTGTTGTTGTTGTTGCTGTTGGGGATGATGACGAGTATGATTGTTATGTTGATGGTGGTTACTGGAATCACTTCCCGGAACTCCCACCCCAGACGACGAGTGCGACGATTGATATGGGTTCGAATGAGCTCCAGGGCGTGAAATTGCATTTATATTGTGTTGTTGTTGAACATTATGTGGCTGCGGAGGGGTCAGATGGGCAGGGTGACCAAATAAATGATGCGGTGAATTTAAATTCAAATTTTGCTCAGGTTGAGTACTATTTGTTACATTATGATTACTATTATTATTATTATTATTATTATTGGATGCGTTTGATGTTGAATTTTTCTTTGACTTGGATGATTTTTCCACATGTGACGACGAGGATGATCTCCCTTCGGATGAGTGACCTTGATGATGGTCTTTTATTATAATATTTGTCGTTGAATTGGCCACGGCTACAGCAATTACATTGCTTGCATTCATACTTGTATTATTACCACTATGATGATTAATACTGCTTAAATTGGGCGTTGAAGCTCCAGAGCTAGACAATGATCTATTGGCCACACTACTATTACTATTTCCACCGACACCATCGATCACAGCCATGGAGCTTGTGGAGGAGTCTGCTGACTGTCGAACGGTTTTCACTGAGAGATCCAAGGGTGACTCACGTCTCACTACCATAAGCACTGGTGTATTCGAAGACGCTCCAGCACTTTGAACTTGATGATGATGATTACTATTATTATTAGTATTATTGGTGAGTGGTTGGTTACTCGTCGTCGTCGTTGCCCGAGAACTGGAGACTCCCTTACAGCCAACAACTTGATTTCCATTTGGAGAGCATGATGAGGATGGAGTTGCAGATTGAGGAACTGATGTACCACCACTGTACATTTGACTTAATGTGGCTCCAAGACCTTCTTCAAACTTTCTCAATGGTCCACCATCCTGCAGTGGCTGCAACATCTTTAAAAAAAAGGATAACAAAACAATTGTAAAAATGTCAATTAATTGGAATGGATTGATTTCGAGACATATAAACTATTATTTTTTGTCTAACCCATGCGACTAATACTATCCTATATATATACAGCAATAATTCATACATATCTACACAAGCATATATATATATATACATATACAAGACGGAGATGAAGAGGAAACAGAGGACGACGGACTATGCGACAAGGAAAGAAAAAGTAGAGTTGATGAGAGCATATGACCATTCTCACTCACTCACTCTATACGTGGCCTTTTTTCAGGTTAAACCAAAAATACACTGGGTTTTGTGATTTGTGGTGTTAAGGTTGGGAGGTATGTACACTCAACTACATAATCTATATTATATGTATCCCTATATACAGTATAAATGTTGTGTATATCTACCTGTGAGGGCAGTAGCGGTATCTGAGCTGTCGTCGGAGATGGTGAAGGCAGTCCTTGAAAAAAGGGTCGGGTCCCTTCTAAAATATTCTTGAAATCCATCTGTATAATTTCAAAAAAAAGAAAAAATGTAGCATGTAAAAAATATGTATCAAGTCTTTATGGAAAGGTTAACACCATTTAGCATTCAACCTTGACGCTTCGTCGTATCTATACTTTTTTTAAAAAAATATCCACAGAGTCATCATCATTATCAGCCAATAATGTTAAATACATCATGGGGTCATTGTCAAGTACACAAAAGTACAAAAAATATATACACATACTTCATAATATTACTATACATTATTTGAACGTGAAAATCATTACAACTTTTTCAAATCTGTAATACATAATACAATAAATAAAAAGTACAAAAGTTTAATAATAAGGAAATTGGCGTACCTTTTGTTAGGTTGATCATTTGAAAATATTTTTTTATTTAATATTTTACACAAACAATACCACTCACTCACTCACATACACACACACACTGAGTAAAGAAGGATATTAATATTATTTAACTAATCCCGAAGAAAAAATCGTCCTCTCCTTCTTCTTGTGGTCGTCAACACTTTTTTAGAAATTCTCTCTCTCTCTCTCTGACTGTATTGTAAATACGAGAGTCTCTCCGAGTAAAAGTATGTCACAATTGTATGGAGCCTTTTGGGCAACTGATGAACAGAACTTTATGTGAGCAGCGAAAAAAGATTCCAAAGCCTTCAAAGCTTTTTTTTCTATACTTGCTCATCATCGACGAGAGGAAATAACAAGGGAATTGCGAGTCGCCCTATTGAAATTTAAAACACACTACCAACTGGAAATTGAAAGAGCCAACACCACCTCCACCACTTCTCCTCAACTCCGTCCACCAATCTCCATTGTCATCATTATTATTATTATTATTATTATTATTATTATTCAAGCGAAGAATAGAAACAAAATATAATAATTAAAATTTTAAATCGATTAAGAATTTTGAAGAGTCAACACTATATTATGTATAATATATAGAAACAGATAAGAAACCTTTGTTGGGGATAATTGTAGAGGTTCAATCCAATCAGTCGTTGCATTTATTGTAAATACGCGAAGGAAAAATAACTTAAATAATGCGTAATACATCTTACGCATATATGAGTGGATGTGCGTAATTTCACATTCCTCACTCATTTAGGCTGCGAGAGAGAGAATGGAAATTTTCATTTCTGGCAAAATCATGAACGAGAATACATTTGAGCAGCGAGTTCTTGTCAAGTTTTTTACGAAAAAAGGGCTCAACGCAGTTGAGATCCATAATCATTTAGTGAGTGTGTACGGTGACTCGGCCTTCACCCTTCGATGGGTGCAAAAGTGGTCAGCCCGATTTAGAAGTGGACGAGAAAAAGTTGAAGACGACCCACGTGAAGGCCGCCGAAGTACAGCCTGTACTCCGAAGAACATTAAGAAAATCGAGAGACCCCAGAGTGACCGTGCGGTTTCTAAGTGAGAAGACCAACATCTCCTATGGAACAGTGGAGAGAATTCTCCATGGTCATTTGTGTCTGGAAAAAGTGAATTCGTGCTGGACTCGCATTAACTCAATCTCTTCCAAAAACCGTTTTTAAAAGACGTAAGTAAAGTGTGTACTCATTTGGGAGCTTTTGGGGACTCTTTGCAATAATTTGCTCTCGGAGCTGGTTCATTATTTAAATTTTAAACTCAGTCAGAGAAATGAGTATGTTGAGACAACTTTAGATACGTTTTTAGTCAACTACTTACTTTGCTTTCATTTTCGTTAATAATCAGATAATCATAATACGTACCATTTTGAATATGTAAGAAGTAATAATAAACGGACCATGGTTTGTTTCTTTGTGTTTAGCAAACTGTTTGGATCACTATACATTCATTTTATCAGAGGGGAAAGAAGTCAAAATTGATTCTCGTCTATAGAAAAAACTGTGGAACAAATATTTGAGCAATGTTTCGGAGATAAAAAATTTAAGCACGCTCTTGGGATAGCATTAGAAAAACGACGAATGGACATGTAAGTATTGACTTGATTCCCATTGGAATTAAATAATAAAACAGTATTCAAAATTGAAAATAAATAGAAAAAACAATGATTGTAAACCTTTTTTTAAATATAGGTTCGAAAGCTCGATTGTGCTGAGTGATAATGTGACGGAAATGTTAGCTTATGGATTTCGAGTTGCAATGACATTGGGCAGAGAACCTTTCGAGACCAGATTCTACGATCACTTGTTGGACTGCCCAATCCAGACTACATGAATATGTACGAATTCTTCATAAAACACGTCAATTATGTTCGACAAAGAGCTCCACTAGCATCAGTTATATGATTCTTATTCAACAAACGGAAGTGTCCAAAAGTTAAAGACTTCAGAGCGCTGTACACAAAAGTACTGAATGACAAGCATGATGATGTGGTGGCCAAATTTGGAGCTATTATGGCACAAGGAATCATTGATGCTGGAGGAAGAAATGTGACGCTCATCATGGACTGGTCATGTTTGGCTTTTGGCTTGGATTGGGACACTGTAATTTACTCATTACTTGTACTGGCTCCCCATGTCACTTTGCCTTGGGTTGTCATTCGCACCCTCTTGTCTTATAGCTGTCAACAAGCAACTTCAGGTGAGAGAAAAGATTACACACTATACTGATGATTACATTATTATTGAATTTTTTAAATACTGTTTAATTTGTATAACTTCTTATGCTATGTAATAGGTATTCGCTAATATATTATACTTATGTCGTTTTTGTATGCAGGTGTCAGTAGTTAGCTTCCAGTCAAATGTGAAACCATCCATGTTCGCATACCCACCACCATTAGAAACAGCAAAGAAAGTAGAAAAAGAACCTGTAGCAACGTTGTGTTATCCGCAGAGGCTAAGCGTGGAGAAACTGAGAAAGCCAAAGCTGTCGCTGCCGGGTGAAGCAATGGATATTGATGAAGAAAAGGAAAATGAGAAAGAAAATGTGGAGAAAGTAAAAGAGATCGAAAAAAAGAAAGAAGAACCTAATATTGAAATTCTGTCTAATCCTGCTCGTGTTGTCAAGCAACAAGTATGTTTTTCAATAATTGAATTTGAATTGTCTTACTTCATAACAGTGTTTAAAATTTTTAGCCTAACATTATCATCTGACTTTCTTTATTCGTTTTAGTTTCGGTATATGGAACTTAACGACCAACGTTTGAAATTAAGGATGTTTAATCCGGTGGAATTATAGTACTCACAGACTCCACACATGACGCAGCTGTGTGGAATTTGTTGCTCCCGTTGCCGGTAATAACAACAAGCCAAATTTTTTCATCAAATGTGATCATTAAGTCATTATCTTTTAAAAGCCTAAAATGGTTTTTTTTTGTAAATCATAGCCTGTGGTCCTCAAGGCGCCTCAAGCAAGCGATGAAGAAGATGAGCCGTCACCGCCAGATGCTTTTGAATAAGGGCAACATTGTTTACTTCTTTAATTGTCATACAACTAAAAAATATTTCATGTATTATATTAATTATTTCTTGACGCAAATGTTTATCCAAGGATATTTGTAATTATGGAGACAGAAAAAATTCATAAATGGTTGCCTCACATGTAAAGTGAATAAATAAATTTTTTAGTGAATTTTTACTAAACTAGTACTTTGGTTTTCTTTATTAAAAATAAAAACTTGGTATATTTCCCTTTGTAAATATTTAATTAACAAATCTTAATATCAATTTTGTGTGTATGAAAATAATTTGCTATGCATGACATCATAGCAATATTTTTTTTTCTCGCGAGTATTCATGTATTTTTTTTACTTATATTGTCACAATTAACAATTAATATTTGGCCCATTCAAAGTATATTTGAATATGAAACATGTATATGTATTAGTTTTTGTGTTTGATTATTAACTTGTACTTACCAAAGAAATAAGTAGAGAAATGAAAAAAATGGGGATATTTAAAAAAATGAATAAATAGAAAAATTTATAAGTAGTTTTCAACTGATTCATCCACGAAATCACAGTTGAAGAGTACACAATTATAATAAATATTAATAATTACACATTTGTCTTGTCTTGAGTCAAAACAATACATGAAAAAATTAAATAAATAAATACTTAAAACGTACGTATAGCTTTTTTATATATACAAACTTCTATTAAATTAGTTAAATCATGTCAGTCCGACCACATATCGATAGCTATACATCCAATTTCCCTTTACTTAAATACTACAGTTAATTAAAATCCCACAAACACCCTTTGAATTTCCTATATAAATATTAAATATGTATTTACTAATTAATTAAGTAAACACTATAAATACATAAAAATACGCAACATTACACATACGATTCGTAATAATTATTGTAATTCACTCATTTATTTGCTTAGCAAATCAATCATGTGACGAAAACCGACTAATTGCTTAAGTAATTAAATTCCAAATAATATGCGATAGTTTTCAATTTAAATTGGCATCACTATCTCTCCTTCTTCTTATAAAACGTAAACATAAAATTGTACACACACACGAAACATGAAGGGATGAAGGCTCAAGCATTCTCATTTTACATAATTCAACACGCACACGCAAACAAAATAAACAACAACAACAGAGAAGACGACGATGACGACGACGACGACTGTCACACATTCATAATACCACTAATAAATTAATTTAAAGTAAATTAATGACAATTGATATAAAAACCATTAAAACTTAATTGTGAAAGAATTATTTCATTCTTATCGGTAACGACATAACATTGCCTTTGCCCAACTCTACATTATTATCATATGCATTTCCCATACATACATTACAGCACATTCATATTATAATATTCCCACAGTTCCCAAATATATCTATATTCTCCATTATTAAAAGTCCATTAAAAGGGATTTGTGGTTTCCTTTGTCTTGTTTTCTTGTCTGGTAGGTAAAAAAAAGGAGGAGCGGGATCATAATATAGCAATAATAATAATTATTATTATTATTGTTAGTGCCATACTAATTATATATGCCTGTGTGTATGGAATGGAGTGTCAAAAGTTCTGTACTAATTACTGGACACGATTTGGCAATGACCTTGCACACACACTTTAGTCTCCATTGACGTGGAGGAGACGACTCGGACTTGCGAACTGTGACTATTCTTCGATGATGATGGTTGAACTGGAGATGGACGTCCATATGCTGGAGTTTCTTCTGACCCGGAATTGACCGCGTACTGAGCCAACGGTTTCGGAGCAACTAAGGACTCAACGCGTGGAAATCCACCATTTTGATGTTCATTGTACTGACTCACTTCCGCATTGTCATCACTCACTTTTAATTTCCATTGAGCTCGCTGACCTTTCCGAACTAATTTCAGTTTCCTTCGAACTTGTCCTCCTGGTTGTTGGTTATTTGGAGCCAAAACCGAGGCTGACGACAACTTTTCATTCGAGTCTATACAATAATAATAGTAATAATAATAAATTAGATATTACTAGCATTTATTCCATCCGCTAATCGTGCCATACATATTTAAATAATTAATTAATTAAATGTGTCAATTATTTATTTACCTGGGTAACCGACTCGTCGTGCAAAGTTGGTCTGATCAAAGAGATTCTCGAGGGGAAGGATGGTGGTTCCATGTGTTGTGGACGGAGCAGTTGGCTCCACATTGGCCAATGGAGACCGCTGATGATGACTCGTCGTCATGATTTCCTGTGTCAGATCCGCTTGAGCTGAGATGGGCTGTTCATTCTCATTACTCTGAATGAAAACGGGTCGTTTATTGTGATTATACAGTTGAGTTCCCGCACTATTAGTATTAGTATTACTAGCAGCAGCAGATGAAACTGCTCCCAATGGTTGTTTCCTCCTCCTCACTAATCTCACCACTTTCCGTTTATTTGCATTGGGGAAAGTGGCTTGTGGGATCCCTCCATTCGGCACCAATGATCCAGATCCAGATTGCTCAGCACTATTGTTGTTATTTCCGACATTTTCCCCTCCAGCTACAGCTCCAGCTCCAGCTCCGGGAGCAGAAGCAGACGGTTTCCTACGAATCCAAAATGGTCGTCGTCTCTTCAGTTTATTACTATTGGCGGTCGTCCCAATTCCAAGGGACGACTCTTGAGACTGTTGTTGAGAGGATGAGGATGAATAGATCGGAGCACCATTATTATTATTGTTAAGCATAAGGGCCGGCTCGGCGGATTGACCTTGAGCTTGACCTTGTGCCGGGAAAATATAGGACACATCCGTGTAGGATTGATCCAAATTCAAGGATGGACTTTGTGAGGACTGTCGATTGCCATCAGGAACATGATACGCCGGGATTTGATGATTCACATTCGACAGCATGGAGGCTCCGGCATATTGACCATCATAATTGTAAAGTGGTTGTTGTTGTTGTTGTTGTCCGTTTGTATTCGTGTTGTATCCGTAATATTGATTGAAATTCTCAACAACTGGTGTTGGACTGGGTGGCGTTGTCGTCGTTGTTGCTTCTGTTGTTGTTGTTGTCGTGGTTGTAGCTGTTGTTGTTGTGGTTGGTTTTGGTGTGGTGGTAGTAGTCGTTGCCTTTGTGGTTGTCTTTGTTGTGGTTGGCTTTGGCTTTGGTTTTGGTGTTGTTTTAATCGTTGTCCGTTTAGTAGTGGGGACTGGAGTGGTCGCTACGATTTTCTTGGTTGTCGTCGTCACTTTCATTGTGGGTTTTTTGGTCGTGGACGTAGTAGAAGCAGCGGATTTGGTGGCCTTGGAAGACTTGGACTGACTTTTCTTACTACTATTATTATTATTATTTTTAGCCTTACTAGATTTCTTTGGGTTTTTCGGTTTCTTGGTGGTCGTGGTGGTGGTCGTGATGGTGGGTTTACTATTTTTGAGAGTACTACTCGTTTTCTTCTTGGTGTTGGCATTGTCCAATTGATCGTAGTAGTCATCATATCCCAGATCATCATACTCTTCGTACTCTTCCTTCTCCCCCCGATTATTATTATTATTATTCCCAGTGGATGCATGAAGACGCGCTTGGAGTTTCTTCAACATTTGACGGATCTCAATGCTACTATCCCCATAATAATCATCTTCACTCACCGCAGCCGCGGCTGCTGTCGTCTGTGGTGATGCAACTTTCTTCTTTTGAGTCGTCAACGATGATGACGTCATCGTTTGTTTAGTCGGCGTCACTTTTTTCATCGTCGTGGTTGTTTTTGGTGTGGTTGTTGTTGTTGTTGGAGGAGTGGTCGTGGTCGTCTCCGTTGTGGTTGTACTGGGTGTGGTGGATTGAGAAGTTGTTGTACTGGGTGTTGTTGTTGTTGTTGTCGTTGTTGTTTGAGTGGTTTCCTCTCTGAGGGGGACGAATTGTGGGGTGGGAGAGCTTCGCCAGTCATTTTGAGTATTCTCATCCAAATTGGAGGCGGACGTGGTCCCAGTTTTCTTCACCACGGATTTCCCGCTAATGATTTGTGGCCCTGACAGTTTGGTTCGGGATCGATATGGACCTGGCTCTTCAATGTCCTCAGCAGGAATGTCATCATCCTCGGGATCATCCACATCCTCCCCAGAACCAATGAAAATATCCTTGTTCACATAGACGGGTTCTCGTCGTCGGTAGCCGTGAGCATGATATTCCGCACTGGCCGTCTCCTGATCCCCATCCCCAGTTTTCATCACCATCTCATCATCCTCACCAACTCCTGCCAATATTGTAGAGGAGGACGTGGGTGATGTTGTCGTCGTCGTGGTGGTGGGTCGTTTTCGTCTCCGAATGACAACTGGAGAGTCCTCAATGTCCGATTCCTCGGTCACGGCTTTGATTTGTTGTTTTTGTTGTTGTTCTTCCGTTAATTCATCTTCATATTCTTCATAGCGGACCTTGGATTTGGAGTTGCTCTTGGATTTGGACCGCAAATGTTTTTGTTTTTGAACTGGAGAGTCGGAGAAAGAGACGGAGGATGAGGATTTCGTACTGATGATCGGTTTGATTTCCTCCACCACTTCCTCTGTTTCTTCGTCGTAGTATGGCGTGGGTGTGGTCGTTGTTGTTGTTGTAGAGGACTGTTCCGTTGTGGGTGGCTCCGTTGTAGGTCGGAATTTCCGGCGGATGTAACGCCTCGTCCCTCCATTTCCATGTGGTCTTTGTTGTTGTTGTGGTTGTTGTTGTTGTGGACCTTCGTTAATAGTAGGATTGTCGGAATTGGTGGTGATTTGAGCCGAGAGTTTCTCTTTACTATTTCTCAATCGGATGATACGATTTCGATGTTGAGCATTGACAAGACGAGCTTGAGCTCGTTGACGAGCATTACGAAGTTCCTCCAAATCCTCTTCTTGCTCCTCCAATTGCTCTGGCACTTCCTGTACTTGTTGTTTCTCCTGTTGTTGTTGTTCGACAGTATCAGAAATGACGGGTGTTTCTTCCTCCTGTTCATATTCTTCTTCAGCAGCAGGAGCAGGAGCAGCAGGATTGTTTTTATTCCGATGACGATGATTCCTTTGTTTTTGAACGTACACGGGAATCACTTTCTTCCCATTCACATGTTGAGCAGTCTCTTCCTGTTGGACTCGGTATGTATTTTTATAGCGAGGTTTCGCTTCCGGAAGTGGATTGACAGTTGGGAGTGTGGAAGGAGATGAAGCGGAAGTGGAGGAAGTCTCCTCGTTGTTGTTGTTGTTTTGTTCCTCTCGAGATCGTTCTCTCTCTCTTTCAGGGACTGCCAGTGACTGTTGGATCAAAATAGGTTGTTGTTGGGGTTGTAATTGGGGTGGTAATTGTTGTTGTTGGGGGAGGGTGGGGTAGACTTGACCATCCACAGGGTTCCTCCATTTGTAGGGGTAGTAATTGATGAGTTGGGGGTTGTTGGTGGGGACGACGGGGGTTCCTGGGGGCAGGAGGAATGGCTGATAATGGGGGAATATCTGCTGTGGATGCGGGATTTGATGCGGTAATTGATTCAATTGTTGATGTGGGTGGGGAGCTAATTGATGTGCATGTTGATGCTGTTGTTGTTGCTGTTGTGGATTGTACGGGACTTGATTGTTCAGTGACAATGGCATGGGTGCCCCATTCGCCATAGCATATAACACTGAAATCATTCATAGACAAATCGCAGGGATACAAAAACCATTAGTAAATTATTATTATTTGAAAGAGAGAACATAAAATTTAATTTAAATTTAAATGTGTGTGTGAAATGAATTACCTGATGCGCCGATATCATTGGTTTTCATGTGACTATGATCGGTCCAAGTGCTTGGTGGGGGTTGAGCTGCGAGGCCGGCCGTCATGGCATGGAGCATCCCTGCCCCAACACTCGACGCCCTCGTTCGTTCCCGCTCGGCTCTTTGAATCTCACTCAACGGGATGGCCCCGTTGGCTTGAGCGGCTGCAATGGTTGGGAGTGGATTTGGATCCGGATTAGAAGTGGGTCTCCACGTCACCACTTTCTCTGCTTCCCCGAGTAAAAGTGGACTCGTGCTGGGTCGCCACGTGACCACCGTACTACTTTGTCTTTGACTTTGTGACGTCGCATACGCATCCTCCACAGCAGCATATTGAGTCGATGACTTGAATGTTTCCGCCGTGGTTTGAGGAGCTGTTGCTGTTGTTTTAGCCTCCGTAGTTTTGGCTTGCGTCGTCGTCGCCGTCGTTGCAGTCGTCGTCGTGGTTGTGGTGGAGGGCGACGGTAATTTCGTGGTTGAAGTTGACGTGGACGTGGACGTGGAGCCTGAAGTAGTCAATGTGGTGGTGGGTGATGTGGGCAATTTGGTTGTGGAAGTGGAGGCGGAAGTCAATTTGGTGGTGGTGGGGGTGGGGGTGGTGGGGGTGGGGGTGGGAGTGCTGGAGAAGATGGTGGTTGGGGGTGGAGTGTCTTCAGTTGGACTCTCCTCGATCACATGGAATATATCCTCTCCGTTTTTCTGTTGCTGTTGTTGCTGCTGTTGCTCATTGTTCATCAGCTGAGAGTTTAATTGCGGGAAGTTCTTTTCGAAATTGACGGGGATGGGTTGTAAATTCATGAGGGATGCTGGGAGTGGCGTGCTGGATGGGAAAAATAGTAGTCGCTCTTCATTGCCCAGTCCATTGGTGAAGGAGGCTGCACTCGATGGAAGGAAAACCAATTTCTCTTGAGATGTCTCCACCCCTCGATTTTGATTTAGTTGTTGTTGTTGTTGTTGTTGTTGCTGTTGTTGTTGCTGTTGTTGTTGCTGTTGTTGTTGTTGCTGTTGTTGTTGTTGCTGTTGTTGTTGTAATAGCGATTGGGGGGAAGTGTAAATTTGTTGAGGTTGAGCGGAAGGTGTTGGACTGGCCAATGGAACTTGAATCGAGAGCGGAGTTGTCACTAAAATAGGTTGACCAGTTGGAGAGATTCCATAAAACTGTTGTTGTTGCTGTTGTTGTTGTTGTTGGATGAGGATTGGGTCAATGGATGATGGCGTGATGGAGTTCACAGGGATCATATCATCAGATTTTGACAAGTCTCCAGGTCGGATTTTATGACGTCCATTTGGGTCAATTGGGGTCGTGGGCGTGGTTTGAGTCGTCATTGTCGTCGGTGAGGAGGACTCGTACGAAATGAACGTTGGACTTGGACGGGGTGCTGAGAGGAGCGTCGGCACGGGAGAGACATAACTAAATAGACCTTGCCCATTTTCCGGTGACAAATGATGATTCTGTGGATACAATTGCTCTTTCAACTTGTCAAATTTCAATTTAGTTTTCAATAATCCACCGAAACTTGTTGGTTGATTTTGATTTGAGATCTCCTGCCCGCCAAACGGTGAAGTGAGATATCGCTCGTAATTGTCATTGGCCGACTGACCATGAATCCGATAGAATTCTTGGATTTGTTCCCCATTGGATGTGGACGTGGACGTGGATGGACGTCCATTTCTCTCTTTCTCAGAACTACTCAATTTACTCAATTTCTCTTTCTCCTCTTGACTCGCCCGTTGTTTATCCAAAAGCTCCTTTGATTGTTGTTGTTGTTTCAGGAATTGATTTTGCATCTCTCGCGAGGCAGCAGCCACCGAGTTTTTAATAATTGTGGACCACGTGGGTGCGATTTCATTAGAATTTCCTGCCTTAATCGTCGTTGTTGTCTCTCCCTGTTGCTGTTGCAGCTGTTGTTGTTGTTGAATGTTTTTATTATAATGTGGATTCAACGTGACGATTCTTGGTAAATGATTTGGATGAGGCGTCGTGGATGGATTGATTAAAATCGGCTGTTGTTGTTGTTGCTCTTGCTGCTGCCCGGATTGTCGTAATCCACTGAATTGTGCAATCACATTCTGAACGGCTGCATTATGAAGGGCTTGTGGATTCACAGATGGGCCAATTGAGACCAAATGTGGAGCCCCCGTCCCGGATTGAATCACGAAATGTTGTTGTTGTTGTGGATTAGAATTGCCAGTTGGATTTGGTGTGGATAAATTGATTATGTTTTGTGGTCTTCCGGTTGGATGTGGGTTTTGTTGGATGATGATTTGTGGGGGAAGAGCCGATGGACTCGGGCCGATGGTTTTTAATCCGGAATGATGATGATGGGAGAAGTGTTGTTGTTGTGGATGTGGAGGGAAAGGTGTGGTGGAAATGAATTGTGGACCACCTGTGGACTGTTGAATTTGAAATACTCCGGGTCTTCCGGTGGATGATAGGATTATTGGTTGTGGAGTGGATGGTCCATTCAAATGATTTGGACGAGAACCAATCAGGATTTGTTGTTGTTGTGGAGGAGGTTTCGGTGTGGATTGTTGGAACATTTGTTTCAAATGTCCAAATGGGGAAATGGAGGGACGTGGACCGAAGAATAGCGGATTTGGACTAGAATTTATAAAGTGGGTGGGGGGTGGGGAAGAAGGGGATGGACCAATCGGCTTCCTCAGTATAAATTGATTTTGAAGAAGTTGATTTTGTTGGTGTTGTTGGTGTTGTTGTTGTTGTTGTTGTTGTTGTTGTTGTTGACCTGATGCGGCAGCAGCAGCAGCTTTCTCATCATTCTCCAATTTTTGGAGGGAATTGATGATTTTACTAATGTCGGGGATGTTGTGACCATCACCTTGGATGACGATGCGCGTTTCTCCGGGTCTTTCTGGAGGTAAATCCGGGAGTTGTTGTGGTCGTTCGGGTCTTTCCGGTCGTTCAGGTCGTTCAGGTCTGGATGGTCGATCCGGTCGATGTGGACGATGATCCAGTTTAGTCCTTCGTTCTACTTCAGAGGATTTAGCTTGTTGACCAGTTTTCCCAAGGATTTGTGAGGGTCGATTGTTTTTGTGATGTTCTCTCGAGTGCTCGCGTTCGCGTTCTCGTTCTCTCTCTCGGGATTTGGATGGATGCTCGACAGAGACTTCGTGAAGGCCAGACTCGGAACTGGCAGAATCATCCTCATCTTCTGGCTCTTCAGGGACTTCCGGTTCGGGTTCTGGCGGTGGTGGTTTCTTGGTAGCGGATGGACGAGACTTGTGACGAACAGATGCTTTCATTTGTTTTGGGGGTGGACCGAGGGGTTTCCCAACAATCAAATTATCCGGCCTGGGTGTGGATTGAATTCCAAGGAATTTGAGGGCAGTCAAGAGCGGATTCGGGAATTTCCCTGGGAATCGATTCCTCAAATGTTTAATCTTATGACCGAGGGAAGTGACAGGGACTTTTGTGATTGTCGGTCCACTTCCAGTGGGTGATGGATTCGGATTCGGATTTCCTCCCGGCATTAAAACAGTCGTCTCCGCTTCTTTGGACTCTTCACTGTTGCTATTCGTACCGGATTTCGGACGAGCAGCCTGATTATTATTGTTGTTATTGTTGTTGTTGTTATTGTTGTTTGACTGTTGTGTTGGTGCAGGGGCTGGTTGTTGTTGAGGAACGTTTTGACTCGGCTGAGCAATAATTTGCTGTTGTTGTTGTCCCTGATTTTGTGGTTGTCCCTGATTCTGTTGTGGCTGTGGTTGTTGTTGTTGTTGGAAATTGTTGTTATTTTGAATTTGAGGTTGTTGAGGTTGTTGTGGCTGTTGTTGTTGTTGGAAATTGTTAACGTTTTGCATGGGAGCCTGTTGAAGATTTGGTTGGAATTGATTGTTGTTATTATTATTTTGCAACTGGGGTTGTTGTTGTTGTTGGGGATTCTGTTGGAAATTATTGTTGTTATTTCCTTGTGGGAAAAATCCGGGTTGTTGTTGATTTTGCTGCTGTTGCTGTTGATTTTGTGGCGGTAACATGTTTTGAGGATTTTGCATGGGGACTTGAGATGGGAAAATTCCTTGCGGTGGAGGCGGCCCTTGAAGGTTATTTTGTTGTTGTTGTTGAGGTGGTGGTCCTTGTGGGAATACTCCTGGCAGCATTTGATTTTGTGGTTGTTGTTGTGGAAGTCCCTGATTTGGTGGATTTGGAAATTGTTGTTGCTGTGGAGGAGGGAATTGCCCTGGAATTTGCTGTTGCTGTTGTTGTTGTTGCGGTGGGGGGAATTTCCCTGGAATTTGTTGTTGTTGTTGTTGTGGAGGGGGAAATTGTCCTGGAACTTGCTGTTGTTGCTGTTGATTGAGCATTGGTAACTTTTGTTGTTGTTGTTGTTGCTGTTGTGGAGGGAAGATGCTAGGGACTGGGCCCTGTGTAGAAAACCCACCCTGTGGCATATTTGTTGGTAATGGAAATGGTCCCGCGTTATTTTGGGGTTGTTGTTGGAAATTTTGTGGGGGTTGTCCACTGGGATTTGGCCCTTGTTGTTGTGACGGGGCATTTGGAATATTGTTTGGCTTGTTGTTATTATTATTATTATTAATTGGTGCAGACTTAACAGGGGAAATGCCAAAGTTGAATCCTTGCGGTAAAATAACTTGAGGCATTCGGTTTTGTTGTTGTTGTTGTTGTTGTTGTGGAACATTTCCTTGTGGCAATCGCTGTTGCTGTTGTTGCATTTGAGGGAATCTAGTTGGAAGTTGATTTTGATTTTGATTGAATTGTTGACCATTTTGTTGTTGTTGTTGTTGCTGTTGTGGGAATCCATTATTATTTAATTGAGGATTGGGGAAATTATTATTATTATTATTATTCATGTGTGGATGCATTTGTTGATTATTTTGTTGGGGAGTGAGGAAAGCGGACATTCCCATTGGAGGTGGAGGCAGCATATTCCCATTCAATTGATTTGGAAAGTTATTTTGCTGTGGTTTATTATTATTGTTGTTGTTGTTGTTGAATTGTTGTGGGAATTGAGTGGGAGCAGCGGTTGTAATGTCAATGGTTGGTAATTGTTTATTCATTCCCTGTTGATTCCATGAATTTCCATTTGCATTTGGACCGGGTGGTGGCTGATTAAGATTTCGATTCAAATCTGGGATGGTATTAAAAATGATATTATTCGTTGCGGGTTTGAGTTTGGACCCAGATTTCCCTCCTTTTGAATCCGAATCCACGATGGCCCCGATGATCTTCTGCAATTCATTATTGGACAGTCCACCATCTTCGATTTTGGGGAGATCAATCTGAATATTGGTTTTCCCCTGGTTCTGATTTTGATTATGATTTTGTGGCTTGTGAGGATTTTGAATCATATTCGATGGCCTTTGACCTTGTTGTCTATTCTGTTGTTGATGTTGGTGCTGATTCTGATTCTGATTCTGTTGTTGGTGATGTTGCTGATGATTATGAGTATGATGATTCAAATGTTGATGTTGGACATTGATTTGATGTGGGGGCCCGTAAGGCGGGAGCATCCCCCCCATTCCATGATCATTCATATTATTGAGGACGCGGTTCGTGGCCACATATGCAGGGAGTGACGGTGATGGAGACGCCCCAGTTGGATTCGGACTGTTTCTGGATCCAAATGGAGTCACTTTTTCTATGACAGCCCCAGTGGGTAAAACACCAGCGAGGATTTTCTGATGATCCGGCCCATTTCCATTATTGCCATTCCCATTTCCACTGTCAACCAAATTGAAATTGGTGGGGAATTGTTTGTTGAAATTGAAATTATTATTGTCATTCTTATTATTATTATTGTTGTTGTTATTATTATTATTATTATTCCCCATGATTTTGGTCTGGCCATTCCTCAACATTTGAATGATCTTCATTTTCTCATCGATACTCAAATTATTCAATGTTTTTGTATTGGGGGATTTATTCGGTTGTGGATGTTTCTGTTGTTGTTGAGCCAAGGACATTGACATTTTATTCCCGGATGATGATGATGCTCCGTTCGGCAGGAGGATTTTCGTATAGCCTGGTGGTGGATTCATCAAGGATGATCCGAGGAACTGCTGCTGTTGTTGTGATTGTGATTGGGGTCGAGGGGTGGATGGAGTAAAAGTCGTGGTGGTCGTCGTGGCTGTGAGTCGCGAGTCCTTTAGATTTGGAATGGGGATTTTCCCAAAGCCATAAGGTGGACTCATATCATCCGGCCCGAGGAAAACCGATGGAAGATTGTGAAGTGGTAACGTCCCATTAAAAAACGGGATTTTACTAGAGCCCGCGAATTTCTTGACCACTTCCGCTGGATCTGCACCTGCCCTCGTTGCGGAAATCCCTTCTTGTCTCATGAACACGACAATCGGTTTTTTAGGCGACAGTTTTGCAAGCGTCGTCAGAGTATTCGACACTGTGAGCATCCGATCTTTTGTATTTTGTTGTTGTTGTTGTTGTTGTTGCTGTTTGGGTGTGGGTGGGAATTCTTCATTGGAACGGGCAATGGATCCTGATGATGACGATGAGGATGAGGATGATGGAGAGGGGTGTGGATGATTCAAATTAATTTGAACTGGAGTATTTGAGACACGGACATTTGTAGGCCATGGCTGATTATTATTATTATTATTATTATTGTTGGTGTTGACTGGTCGACCTGTTTTCATCATGTTGTTCATGTTCATATTCATATTCATGGGAGGTTTGCTGAGGACAGGAGCCAGATGATGATGTGTATTGGAGTTGGGCCATGAGTCATGTAACTGTCCTGCATGTTGAGGAACTGGTCTGGGCTCACGAGAATTCACTGGCACCACTCGTCCACCACCTGCTCGATCATTCCTCGCTCCTCCTTGTTGTTGTGGTGGTGGTGGAAGCGGACCTGGCCAATTCGAACGACGATCCGTCGACGATGATGATGACGGTAAATTATTATTGTTATTATTATTATTGTTGTTGTTGTTCGTATTCCCTCCGCTACGATTTGGGCTACCGTTTCCATTCCCATTTCCATTTCCATTTCCGGATCCGGCTTGATTCAAATCTTTGGGCATCATATTCCCTCGTCCATTCTGCCAATTTGTGGAGATTTGAGGCTGGAATTTTGACTGTTGTTGTTGTTGTTGATGTTGATGATGCTGCTGCTGATGAGGATTTGGGGGTGGAGGGCCATTCCGACGGTCATTTGGACCCAGTCTATTATGATCTGGTGATTTATTATTATTTATATTATTATTATTATTATTATTATTATTATTATTATTATTATTTGTACTGCTGGGAAAGAATTGTGGTAGATTTATGTTCGATCGACCATTATTCAATCTTAAATTATTGTTATTGTTATTATTGTTATTCTGGTTGTTATTATTATTATTATTGTTGTTTTTGTTAATGTGTGGATTGGGATTATTATGGTTATTGTTGTGAGTATGAAGATGATTGGTATTTGTATTCGTAATGATGGGATTACCTATATTTATATTGCTATTGCTATTGCTATTGGTATTTTTATTATTGGTGTTTTGATTTGGATGATAGCTCTGTCGGAGGATGCGAGGTGCGGGCATGTTCGGTCTCCATAAATTCGGATCCGTTCGGGGTCCACGAGCAAAGGAAACCCATTGGGAAGGAATTGTGGGCACACATATCAAGCCAAGGACCAACCATTGAAGCGTCATCGTCTTCAACCAAGTCTGTCAATCAAAAATATACAAAAGAGAACACATATTATGAGATCCGAATCAAAATATGAATATGAGACGACAAAAATTGGGAATGGAATGGAAAACATACAATTGTTATAAGTTCATGCCAATTAAGAACCTTTTTGATCATCATCATCATCATCATCATTGACTATTAAAACCCCCGCATTTCTCCTCAACTAAATTCTAAACTCGTGTAAATTCATGTCAAATGTAGAAATTCATAAAAGGGATTTTGTTTGATTTTCAACTGTCACGACGTTCGCGTTCGATCCGTTCGCGTGTTCTCTGTACTCCGATAAGAGATAATGTGATGCGAGGAGTAAAAAAAAGGTAACGAAATGGAAAAAAAAATGCATATTTGTTGGCGTTGGAGTGGAATTGAAAAAATTCTTTGATATTTGATAATGAGAGAGAATTATATGATTTTGTAGGAGTTTATAAAATGCAATATATAGAGAGAATGGAGAGAGAAGGGATTCAAAGTGGGACAACCAAGTTCAAAGTCAGAAGGACAAACACGTAGGGAGATGATTCGCCACTCGCTCATCTCAACAACAACATATTAGAATGCTGACTGCTGACTGCTGAATGTTGTGCATGCAGTGCACAAAAGTCTAAATCAAAAACTTGTTTTTCTTCTCAAAAAACATGGGTTTCTTGTCGTTCACTATATTGAATTGACTTGGTCTTTGGATGTTATGTTATGTCATGACATATACAGATACATACACACACACACCGTCTCTTCTTCTTCTTCTTCTTCTTCTTCTCTCTTTCTCTTTCTCTCTATCGCAGCCGTGGGGAAACAGAAGCTCCTCTTTAAAATTCAACCAGCGAGGCGGAGTCCTACTCTACTCACCTCGAAAACTCCAAAGACAACGACAAAAACCCAGGATTTCTTCCTACAAATTTCCCTATAAATTTCCCCCACAAACATCAACAGATATGTATAGGTATATACTCAAACTAAAACTCTAACGATAAAACGTAAAACGTTTTTATTTGGTATTTCTCACATTCTCACGTACCTTCTCCTTCTCCTTCTTCTTCTTGGAATACATGCAGATATTCTCATTCTCATTCTCATCCTCATTCATCATCCCACAAACATTTAATTTCAAGTGACTCTCGTCGTTTATTGAGGGATTTTATGAGATGTGAGCCCACCCTTTGTAATTACATTACACCGAACCAAATACCAAATCAAATCAAATCAAATCATATCAACTTTTCAAATTACATGCTCTCTCTCTCTCACACACACACAGACACACACATTGTCTGGCTGTCTCATCTCTGGTCTCTGGTCGCGGACGACTCCCCCCATTGAAATTCATCTCGTTTCCAAATCAATTACAATAAATATTAAAACAAGACCAGGCGAGATTCCAGTTAAACTCAATTGCCAATTTGTAATCACAATCACTCAAAAGTCAATGGAAACCTCACGTATCGTCCATCGTCCATCATTCATCGTGAGGATGAACTTTCATGGCAAAATGAAAAATCCCAGATATACATAAATTCTCTTTCTATAAATCCCTCTGTATACACGAGTATAACAGTGTGAAACCACAATGATTCACCTTCGATTATTAATATTCAACCTGTCATCGTCACATTATCACTTGTTGGGGGGTCATTTCCCACCCCTCTCCATCTCTTTCTGTCTCATTTCTTTTTTTGATCCTCCGCCGTCCGCGAGCGAGCACTCGGAATATATCACATTATAAAAATAAATAAATTGAAATGTGGAATAATTTTATGCATTTAGTCCGCTCATAATCATTTAGTCCCTGGTTTTGAATATTTATATGAATTTACTACTCTGGAATATTTATGTATATAAATCTAGATTTACCTACACAAAGTCCAAACATTATGTAGTCAAAGTTAGCAATGCTATTTTATGCGTAAACATTGTGTTTTTTTTTTGCTCATTTGCATTTTCCCCAGGATGAACAGGATGCGGTCGGTGTGAATTGTGAATATGATGAACACCGTTTCTTTTTCTTTCTTTCTTTCTTTCTTTCTTCTCCCCACAAAAGTTACGTCGTTTTGAGGGTTTTTTTTTTTTTGCCTTTTCATATGTTTTTGAGTTAAACGTATTATGATTTTTGGTATAAAATTGAGGAGAAGATGCGTGTCGTTATGAAGTGATGTGAGTTGTGGATGACTTTTGTGTGTTAAATGTTAAATTATTAAATGGAAAGAGAGAGAGACAGAGAGAGAGAGAGAGAGAGAGAGAGATGATGATATAAAGTTTATAATGTTCAAATGTGTGTGAATACTGATGTAAAAGTGACATGATGTGATGTTTGGTGTGTGGAGCTTTGGGCTCTGACCTCCTGTCTTCATTCTATCCATTACTTTGGCCCCACCTGACCATTTCCATCTCTCTCTCTCTCTCTCTCTCTTTTATCTTTATCCTTATATTCTTATTCTTACTGTTGCCATCATTACTGTCTGACTCCCTTTTCCTCCATGTAAATTGTGAGTTCCACGTAAAAATGCCTACAAAACCTACAAATTGTCTTGTGTGTATTTTGTATGGCATCTTTTATAAATACTGACTGTGTGCATGTGGATGATTAAACTCACGAATTTCTAAATGTATATATATTTATTATTTATTCTCCCTCAGCTGGCTGAATCATAAATCTTTGCACGCCTTTTCTTTCTTTCTTTCTTTCTCTCTCTTGTCTCCTCTTTTTCTTTTTTGTGTTATACAGATATTTAATTATGACTATTAGTATTACTAAACGTGATCATGTACTAAACGACTAAATGTAACTAAAAAAAACTGTGATCATTTATGGTAAATCCCTCCAACTAATTTGTCCAACTAAAGAGTACGAAATTAAAACAAATCTGAATTTCAAATTCAAAGTTTAATCACAAAAACAAAACAAAAAACGAGAGAAAGAAACGGTGAATTTTGGGGAAATAGTTCAAATGCCAATGAAATGATGACTCTACTTTATTATTATTATTATTAGTATGTATTTGAATTGAGATATTTGGATTTGGGGAGTGGAATGATAAAAGAGGCCTGCTGGTTTCTGGTTTCCATCTCCCATCGCATCGTTGACATATGCTAATGATCATAATATTATCATAATCCGTACATGTGTATATACATAAAATATTTACCATGTGAATTATCAGTGGTGGATTGGATTATGAATGCTTCGGGAATTATTCACTTCACACACAATGTCACCCACCAAACAGACCAAAAAAGTAAATTATTAACTCATCTCCCCAACATTTTCATTTAACCCACAAAATTTATGATCCTCCTAAACAAATATATCTGTATATCTATGTACAAAAGACAAAAGTCCACTTGAATAGATTATATAATAAACATGTTTTTCGTTTTTTCTATTTGTCTATACAGCTATACAACAAAGTCCTGACTGCACTGACTAGATTCTCTATCTGTATAGCTGTACATTTCTTGTACATGCACAATTAAATACAAAAAAAAACTGCATTCTTTCTCTTCTTCTTGTCCATTGTCCATTGTCAATTACCAATCACAATCATTATCTCATCCCCTCTAAAACTTTATGAGGTAAAAATACAGAATAATCACACACATTCCAATTCCAACCCAAATTATATATACCGACTATTTATTTTAATTCTCGCACATTTCCCTATTTATAATTTTAACCAAATTTCCCTATATGTACGTTGAATATAAATTTTCTCTGCTCCACATGCACAAAAAATGATTGAAGAACAAATTTGATTAAATTTGCCTCGAAAATTCATGTAACAAAATTTCAATAGGAATTTCATCGAGCTATTTAGATAATTTAAATGAATTAAATCAAATTAGCCTACATGAACATGAATCCCATCAACTACATGGTTGAGGACATTTCTATTTACTTTCCATAATTATTGACGGTTGTACATGAAATTCCAAGATTCCATTAGGCACACATTCTATTTAAAAAGTGGAGGACCGAAGAGAAACATAAAAAAATTGATCTGAATTATTATGACGTTACATTATAATAACAGTCATTTAAAATCCATAACAGTACATATATATAGAAAAGAATTTTAGGCTAACCGGCGTTAATTTTTCTTCCCTTTTGTTTATTAAGGTTAATGGTGAGAAAAATGTGAGACAAAACTCATCGTCAGAAAACGCACAACTTGACTCACATGTCATTATAAGATATGACTAGGAGAGATTGAGATTGAGATTTTTGGTGAGTCTGGGTGCTCGTCACAAATTATGCCACTATTTTAACGAGAAAAGAGTCTTGAACATAAAAATTGTACAGATAAATTGAGAGATGAAATGTACCTATTACAATTTACAATTAAATACAAAATATCGGCTAATTTCCATGGACCTTTTCTCATTATATTGAATGGATGGAGCTTTGATGCACCTGTAGCATAAAATTAACTCGCGATATTGTAAAACAAACAAGAGATTTCAATCTACAAAAGAATTATGATTTTACACTGGCTATCTCGCTCTCTCTCTCTCCCTCACATTGTCAAATATCTCATTTACTCATTTCAACTCTACACACACAAATTTTTCACTGTTTCATTCTACAATTTACAATATACAATTTACTCCCTTTTGTTACCAGCGGACCGGCAGTCAATTGAATTCAATCAGCAGTACATATTACTATATTACTATATTACATGGCATTGCATTGCATTGCATTGTAACAGTCAACTTACATAAATATGTACAACAGATATACAATTCACACTCGACTTGACTGTGTCAATGTTAAATTTTTTATATTTTACGTTTTATGTAACTGGCGTTGGTGTGTGTGTATGTGTGTGAATATTGACCCTACACATGTATACATAATAAATAATATACATATATGAGGAATGGAAACTGACATGATGGATAGTGATATACTGATCAAGTGAGACGAAGGATGAGGAGTCTGTTCTGTCTGTGACTAAACTATAGGAAAGAGTATGGAAAGGTCAATAAAACAAGAAGAGATGTTTGGGCAGATTCTCGCCAAAGTTCTATTGGCTTTAAGACGTTTTTTCCCTTCTTCTTCTTCTTCTTCTTCTCTTCTTCTACTCTGTCCAAAGTCCCGTTAAGACTGGTTTTCGGCTATTCGCATACAAAACCTACCTAGATATTACTATTACGTCGTCGACGTCTACACATTGATATCAATGTATCGTTTCATCATATAGGAAATCTCTATTCATTCCTGACCAAAAGCACCAGTACCAGCACAAATACAAAACGATGTGCAATTTCTGCGGCTCATCAAACCAACTACACACACAAGTCACAAGTACACACATATCTCGAGTCTATTCTGTATCCACATTCCCTTGAAAACCCACTGACTTACATAACCCAAGACATAACGCAGAACCTCTACTCTCATGATCATCAGGTCATCATCTCCTCTCTTCTTCTTCTTCTTCTTCTCCTTCTTCTTCTTCTTCTTCTGATTACTCAACAAACATTTTTTCCTGGTTTCACACTCGGACTCAATACTTTACAAATCCATCGCACCGTGCACCGTCCTTTCTTTCCACAATCCACAATGGATATTCTTTCATATTGTAGGTACACATAAAAAAAAATGTAAAAAAAGCGTAATACTTTTCCGGCATCTCTCTCTCTCTCTCTCTCACTTGTCCTAGAATTCTGAATGAGTCCATGTTTATCTGTATAGTATTGTATTGTAGTGACTCCACACCTTTTACCCACAAGCAGCAAACGATTATCATCTATGGAATTTTGCAAAAAGCCGAGTTATGTCATCTCTGACCTGACTTTGATTCTCCACCTCCATTTGTTTGTTTTTCTTTGCATAACTTGAAGAGTTGAAGAGGAAACAACTGGTTTAATTTAAATGTAATGTAATGTAATGTAATACCCGCTAATGGCGCTAATGCCCTGTAGTCCTGTAGTCGGAGTGAAATAGCTGGTATAGAAAGTAGAGAACGGATGATGATGATGATGGTGATGATCAAATGCTAGTCAAATGATGATTAAATGATGAATATAGACATTTAAATTAATTCATAATTACCTTTTGGCTGTGCACAAAACTAAAGTTGTGCATTTTCTTCATTTCATTATCTTGTCTGAGGATTTGTTTGGATTTATTTATTTGTGTACATACAAGTTCACTTTTTTTTACAATTTTTCCAAAGGATGAGCACAATATGCCATTATACACATGCACAGTCACGGAATATCTCTATGCCTGACTTTTGCGCACCACTCTTTATCTCTCTTTTCTCTCTTTTCACCTCTCAACGCAACGGTGGTGGTGTAATCTGTAATGCACTGTCATTAGCCTAATCCTCTGGAGATTCTCTCTTAATCTCACTTAATCTTGTTATTTATTGTATGATTTTCTTGTTTGATGTTTAATCACTTTGTGTGAGTGTGAAGTGAAAGGCACTTTTTTTACTTTTTCTTTCTTGTGAACTTTTAATGGAAAATCCGGTGCTTAAGGGTTTTAGTTATATATGAATAAAACCCCACTTTTTTTGAGCCACTTGCACTTTCCAGTTTTCCAGCGTGTCCAATAATTGTATAGTTGGAGTTGCAATTGTAATTGTAATTGGAGTCTCCTTGTTGAATTACAATTTACAATATGTGTCTCTACTTTATATAACTCTTTATTTTCCGGGTAGAGAGTTGTATGTCTTTTGGGACGGAGACGGAGACGACGGGATTGGGAGAGTCACGAAAGAAAGTGGTCTCGAGTGTGTACTCGACGGAGAGGCAACTGAAAAGAAAAAAGGAAAGATGGTTGAAAAGTGGTGGAGTGGGAAAGGGTTGCTGGCTGGCACTGGCACTGTGACTTTGAGCCGGTTCGAGTGTCAGTCTCGAAATGAATGAGGAAGTCCAAGTGTACGGTTGAGTCAAGTCAAGTGATTGAGGCAGTAGGTGAAGGTAGCACCAACAACAGCAACCAACAACTCATCCAAAGGAGGAGGAGAGAAAGAGAGAGAACGAGAGAAAGAGAGGATGAAGATGAACAAGCAGAACATGTTGGAATCTGCACTAGTGTTGTTCGTTGTTCGTTGTTAGTGCCCGAGTAATCATATCACACATACATACGATACATATTATTATACCAATACTGTGTACATATCATCATCCTATGGTCAATTACAACCATCACATGAGAAAATAATACACCTTACAATTACACGGCTTGCTTGCACACTGCTGCACACTACACATACGTATTTGATCTATCGTAAAGTAAAGTAAAGTGAAGATGAGATTAATAATATAAATCTACACATATCTCCTCACATTTTCTATTATTCACATCAAATCCCTTCTTCTTCTTCTTCTTCTACAGATGTGCATTCACAATTTATATTCACATGTTGCCGAGGCAGACTCTGCATGTTCATCGAATACAAAGAATCAGCAACAGAGAACGAGAGCCTCGAAGCGATTCATTGGCAACGACGACGACTGGTTTCTCAGGTCCGTAAGTTCACGACGAAGACGACGACGAATACGACGACGACAACTCCCTGTACACTGTTCACTGTACACTTTACACATTCCCCCCATTTTCTTATTTTCTCATTTTATATGTACAAGAAAAGGGAATATCGTCAAATTCAAATGTGTATTCAATACCAACTTTACTAGAGACATTTTATACACCTCTCGTCATCGTCTTCGTCTTCGTCATCTGCATGGGAATGGGAATTGGAATTGGAATTGGAATTGGGAATGGGCATCGCGTCCATGTCGTCATATCCACATCAACCTCAAGTCATCTATGTACATTATCATTGCATTTTTAGCATAAGATATTACAGGCGAGAGAGGCTTTGCAAAATCAATTTTTCCTTTTCTCTTTTTCTCATTGCCTTTTTGTCTTACAGAAATTTCCTTGACTTTGACTTTGAGTTTGAGTTTGACTGTTGACTATGACTCCAAAAAGTGTCAATCCCCACAATCAAGTGCATAACCTACACAGATTACGGATAACAACTCCATTGTGAACCCTTCCTTCTGATTGGGAAAATACTTTTCCCCTTGTCAATTCAATTGCAATTCAATTGAGTAGTTCTGGTTTTGTCGATGCAATATAGGAATCATTGTATTGTAGTTTTCTTCGTTTGTTTTATTGAGCGGTATACATTATATCTGTATATATCGTACGTAAGTTATGTTATATAGGAAGAGTGGATTTGGATGGGTAAGTAATCATCATGAGCCCATCACGAAGATGAGGAGGATGAGGATGACGAGTGTTGATGTTGAGCCATGAGCGGACGTACGACTGACCAATTCACAATTCACAATTCCACAGTAAAGAGTGAAAATGATTAGAAACAATTTGGGGATTTTTACTACTTGACTACTCACGTTTTTCCTCAATGAATTTATTAATTTGTTGTGTTGTTTTTCTTTTTAGTCTTGCTTTTTTGTCAAAAGCAAGACGTCTATCTACTTGCACTCGTACAAATTATATTTAAGTACATATATACAGAGAACAGACTATAGAATACAGAATAGAGAGAAGGTTGAGGCGTTGTACAAGTTTTAATCAAACTCTTTCTCTCTCTCTCTCTCCTTTTTTTTTATCAACTCGCAGTTCATACTAATTGCAGACACAAAGTCCAGATGAAATGGCACACTCATAATTTCCATGTGAAACGTGTAATTGTTTATCTGTAATTGTTTAGTTTAGCTCTCCCTGTGGGTCTCATGTTTCATTTCAAATGCAAAATAGTAAATGATTAGCCTGAATCGATAGATATCGTATATGTATAGAGAAAAACACAATACAGATTTACACACTAAGGAAAGATTTTTTTTGGTTTAAAGTAATAATAATAATAATTATATTATTGTTGAAGTTTGTAATTCATTGGACCTGATTGAAGTGTGTGTGAGTGTGAGTGTGGATGTGAGTGTGAGTACATCAAGTATACACGTAGAAATTCATCACACAACTCTACAACTCTACAAATTTACAACAATATCATATATGCAACGTATCGTCTATCGTACAAGTGGCAACCCAAAAAGATAAATACAAAATACGTGATGTGGTGTGCAATATAATTTGGGATTTTTAGGCTTGGTCTTTGTGCACCCCTTTACCTTTACTCTTTACACTTTACACTTTACTCTTTCATCTTCTAGGTCTGGGTCTGAACCTGAACTCACTTTCTAGGCGCTTCGTCGTCTTCTTCTTCTTCATCTTCTTCACAAATTAACCATTCCGCTGTGGACTTTGTATTTGAATTTGTACAGATTTCAAATTTCCCCATTGTACACATAAAAAGAAAAAGAAAAAGACGGATGCACAAATCTTCTTTTTTCTTCTTCTTCTTTTTCCCCCTTTTCTTCTTCATTACAACAATAAATTGCTCAATTTTCGTAGCTGGTGTCATTCCGACTACTTGATCTCCTTTGTATACTCCAACTACGAGCGAAACATACAAATACAAAAATCACACACACAGACACACACATGCATGCACACAGGACTTTGTGTAAACTTTGTATGTATAATAAATTGTATAAAGTTCATGTAGGTCCAAGTACAAACTACAAACAGGAGATATCGTTATAAACAAGAGAGAAAACTAAACCGTACCCTGTGATTTGGTATGAGAAGGAGAAGAAGATACAAGTTTTGAATTTTTGGTCGATACATCATGAACATGAACATGAGAACATGTGAAAATTTGAGACTCCTCATGGAATTCCATTTGAACAAAATGAACGGTGGCAAAAATGTAATAGGTAAGTGTATAATTGCTATGGTTGTTTGTTGATGTGGTGGTTGAGTAGTTGTACTTACTTATCGTTAGTTGTATGTTGTGTAGCTGCAGATGATGGAATTCTATCAAAGATTCTATAGTGGTTCTTCTTCTTCTTCTTTTTTCAATTTATATTCACCATGCTTCTTCCTTTATTGATACAACTGCTCACGGATTCTTCTTATACATATAATATACGGATGAAGATGGAGATGATGAGGATGAGGATGAGGAGCACCCAAACCATGTACGTTATATACAAATCAAACCAACAGAATCATTATCCATAACATTACTTGATCCTAATTGAAAACTTTTTTTGTACGAGTATTTTTTAAAATCCCATAGTCAAAAGTCAAAAGTCAAATTGTTTGACTTTTGGGGTTATTCTGAATCCCCACATTTAATTTGTCGTTCGTCTCGTCTGTAATTTCAGTAATTTCAGTCATTTGTAATTAATCAATATCATCATTTTTTGGCACGCAGTCGGGAGCCCAAATAAAATCTCTTTTGTAGCCCAACTATGTATATACAAACTATAAACCTCATTTAAATTTCAAACTCATCCACAAAAGCTACACATTTTAATTCCTAATGAATTTTCCAAATAGAAACTGAAACAAAAAAACAGGATTCATATTTTTTAAAAATAAATACCTTACGATGAATAATTAAATTCAATTAAGTTTAAGCACAGCCACAGTATAAAAGTATTGCTGTGTTTTTGAATGTAAACCGACATATGCACTAGTGTAAAATAGCACAAGAATAATTTGCCATTTGTAAGCATTCCAAGAAATATATCTGTAAAGAACAAAAACGATAAAAATCGTACCAATTTCGATAGTATACGCACGAAATGAAATCACATATACGATAAATAAATCTACTGAATTGAACAAAAGTCGCATATAAAAATCAAAAATCATTGCAAATTCCAAACATTAGAAGATTGAAACCAGAATATTGATTTGATTTGTAATTTTTGTGTGTGTGGGAAAATTTGTATGGTAAAAGTCGCCTCACTATGTGAAATTTAATTTCTACACGGATTTGGCTACAAGCTTCAAGCTATTTTCTTCTATAGGTAATCTGTTGGATTCGGCTCCTCACGCACTCATATTTTATCTGTATTCATATTCTATATCTGTACGACCTGTTGAGGGAAAATTCCTTGATTTGTACATAGATGTATATGTATTTCCTATTTCTAATAAACTAAACTAAACTCAATAAGCTGAAAAACTGTTTATTGGTAAAAAAAAAATCGTGAAAGACCAAAGTGTTTGGAGGGAATTGTGAGCGTGTTTTGTGTGTCGTTTAGTCGTTTCAGTGGCTGAAAATGTGTCCGCATATGCAGATAATACGATAAATATTGGGATAGAAAAGTGATCTCGAGAATGAGGAATGTCACACCTTTTGTGCAAAGCAAAAGTTCACCCTCTGCCGCGGGTTCAAAAGTCTGACATGAAAACTACTTAGGTACCTTTTTTTTTTGGCTTATAAGTTATTAACTATACAAAACGTGTGTGTTTTGTGTTTATACGACTCCCAAATTGACTTCTGACTATATAAATCCCTATACTGATCAACTCCTGTCTCATCCCTCATTCAGAGCCAGTTTTTTTTTACCTCAATACTTCAATATTATAGTAATCGATAAATAAGCGGACTCTTTTAGCTCATTACCCCATTGAAGTGTATGACTCTGATTGCTATGCAGACTCACGCCCAGTACATGTACATGTACTAATTTACACTCACCTTTTCTTTCATCTTGTAAATTAGCATCCATCAATATTTCTCCATCGTTCCATCGATAAAAAATTCAATTCACCGTAATCACCATTTTCTTTTCTTTCACGTTGAGTCAAGTTCAAGAAGTTTTGAGTTTTGACATTTGAGTCGAGTTATTAGTTATTAATTAGTTATTAGTTATTAATTTATTAATGGAAATTCAATTTAATTACAGCCGACAAAATGAATGCTGGGATTCAAATGATCAAATGACTTTCTATTTCTTTGAGGTTGTTTTTTATATAGGGAAAAGAAAATGAATGGTTGTATGATCATCACAAATTGATATTGATGCAACTCTCATCTACATTTATTCAAGTATACAAAAATGCATGGTTTTTTTTTTTAATTTTATTTTGTGACAGTGTTTTCCTGACCAACTCTTAAAACTCTGCAGGTGCAGGCGACCATGTGGTTTCTTGTACATTTATATTTATATAAAGATGCTTTTATTTTTCCTCCTATCTTGGAGTGTTTACATTTAAAGAGACACGAGACGAGTACAAGTGGAGAGTTTAATACGTATATTATTAATAGCAATTGTTGGATATGGAAAATGAAATGAAAGGGAGTTTTGTCGACAAAGATAAAAGTTAAAGATGAGTCGACAAGAAAGTTATTGGGACAAACGATTTTTGCATGAAATGACGATTATGACAACAAAAGAAAGGAAGTTGCAGGCAAAAAAAGAGCTAAAAACAGCCTGGCATGAGTATACATATAAAAAAGCAATACCTATACAGCTATACAGCTATATACGGTACAGTCGAGAGTGTTCTCGTTGTTCGTGTAAGTAAATAAACAGACAAAATCAAAATGTTGATGGACATTATCTTTTTTTATTATCCTTTTTCTTTGGTTTCACACTACAGTCTATACATTACAATCTACAAGCCACACACAAAAGAAGAACAAAAATTACGTCGTTCATCTTGAGGAATTCAATGCCACCACAAGATTATTATTATTTAGTATTTAGGATTAAGAAAAGACTTGAACATCAACATATTCAATTCCATTAAATTCCATTCCATCGTCGGAAAAAAACACCAAGGAAAAAAAATATCTCAAAGGTATTTTTGGTATTATAATTTTAAATTAGTAGTGCAAAAGTAAAAGTTAGCTATATCACCATATTCTGTGTAAATATTCGTCACAAATACGCGTAACTAGACAGATATTTTCAATCCTCCTCTAATTAAAAATTATTCCCTTGTGACACAGTAAACAGTTTTCACTAGAAAAACAAGAACAAAATACTCTACTTTTTTCCTACTCGGAATGCCATCACGTGAATGTGAATATGAAAATGAAAATGAAAATGAAAATGACATTTCATGTCAGTTTTATGAAACGTTTCAAAAGTCATCTCCCTCATGTGTGCGAGATCTCAATATATACATGTGGCAAAAAAGTTTCAAATTCTTAGAACGTTTTGTCAAAAAAAGAAGAAAGAGAAGAATGTGAGTGACAGAGACGAAGATGGGACAAGAAAACATATGTGATTGTGATTTGAATGCATACCAAATCCAGAGTTTTTACTCTGCTCAATTAAGAAACCATTATATATATAAAAACCTGTACAAAAATGTAGTGAACAAAGTTAATGAAAACTTTCACTCTGTTCTACAATACAATACAAACGATGGGGGACAGCAATGAGATGGAGTTTTGAATAAGTACATATCTTTTTGATTTCAATTTAATTCAAAGCAGCATTGCGTGAAGTTATATATGCCTAAATATGTCTGAATGTATTGTATATAAATAGCTCACATATGCAATGAAATAATAAATAATGGAATGGACAGCTTCACTCGGTCGAGACTCTCCATTTGTATTTTTTATTTACTCTTTCCTTGACAAATAATACAATTATGCAGATTATTATCACTTCACTATTTTGACGATGGTTATATGGTACACCGTGAAAGTGTGTGTGTCTGTGTACATCAATTAAAATCCAGATCAAAAGTGTAAAAACGCTGATGGATTCTCATGTGTATATGGAGTGATGTGATTGTATTCACAAATGTGAGAGTGAGAATTGAGTATTGAGAATGTAAGTCAAATGATTTGAACAATTTAAACATGGACATTTACCTATGAGCGATACATATCTGTACATAGGTAAGCAAGCAATAATCGTTCATGTTGATGCAGAATTGGGGAATAATATACGATAAATATTCTTTCTAGTTTGATTTGATCTACATTTTTTTTATTATTGTTTTTGTTGGAGGGGGAAAAGCACGTGCTGCTGCTATTGCTATACATTGAGCCGTTTAAATCAAATCAAGTCGACCATCATCTCTCTCTCTCTCTGTGCACAATCATAATATGTTGTTGTTTCGTACATAGTTTAGTTTAGTGTACAAGGAAAATTTGAGTGAAGATTGGGAAATTGATACTACACAAGATGAAGATGAAGACGAAGACGATACTGAATACTACACTATAATACATTCACCTCCTTCCTCAACTATACTTGACTTCCACTTTACACAACAACAATGACTTTGTGCGTGCACACAACACACACACTTACATGCATTCGATTAATGCCTATGAATATTCAATTCAATTCAAGGAGGAGTTTCCAACTTCACGTGAGATTTGAGATCCTCTTGACGTTTTGAGTTTTGGTAAAGGAAAACGAGAGATGAGCAAAATATATGAATTGGGATTTAATGTTAGAGTACATCTTATGTTTGTAAGTACGACGTGGACGTGAACGTGGATGTGAATTGGATTTTATTATTATGTATGCTCGTCAGGTAGCATACAGACAGAAGTAATATGGAATGAGAATCGATTAGACCAAAAGGAGAACAACAAAAGTGTCAGAGGACAATCAAGACTGATTACAAACGTGAGGTGAGACTCTCTCGGAGGATTTCAATTTCACAAGTGAATGTTATTTTTCTTTCTCAACTGATTTTCCATATGTATCAGTATTAAATATTTAAGATATGAATTGTAAATTGCAAATACCTCCGGCCAGTCGTCGGCATATCTTTCCACCAATCAGTCGGGTAACACAGTGTCAAGTGTAAATGCCTTATTGCCACTGCCATTGCCATTGCCATTCATTTTCCTATTATTTGGTATTTAAAAAAAGAGAATGCTTTTGTTGCCAAAGCCGAAATGCTTTACTGATTGTGAGACGGTGCATAGTGATTGTCATAATTTTAATAATGCTGTATGTGCTCTGCTTACAGACTTACAGCCTTCATTTCTATTACTTGAGCTGTACAACTTTCAATTTACGAATAATCCCCTATGCAATTACAAATGTAAACATGTACGTACTATTAAATGCTGTAGTTAAATCCAGGTTGTACATGATAACGATAACAAATCTTTAATCCTTACTGTGAGGCAGGGATTCGATGCCAAGTCGATGCAGGGTGTGTGTCTGTCTGTCTGTCTATCTCTGTGTGTGTGTGTACTTGTGTACTGTACCATTTGCCAGTTCAACTTCAGAAGGGGGAGGATAAAGAAAAAAGTTTGATATGTATGATCTGATTATTTCGTAAATTCGTACCACAGAGCTCAAAAGGAAAGTAAATTTCCTTTACAAAGTTGAGATTTCAGATTTGAACTTGATAACAATGATAATCTGGACTGCACGACTTTTTCTACCTCGTAAAAACGATTTAATGAGGATACACAGAACAGAGTTTACACTAGTTTACAGAGTACGCAGAATGTAGATGAGGATGAGACACAAGGGAAATTCTAATTTAAAATAAGTAACCAATAACCAATAGCTTTACCACCACCAGGCTATTTTTTTTCATTATTATTTATTATTTATTGGGCGACTATTCAAAAAAATCTAAACAACAGAATACGTGTAGATTTCCTAAAATGTCTTTAATAATAATACATAATTTATACTTTATACGTTTGACGTCCGGCAGTGGCAGTGGCAGAGGTACGAACTTTGTACTACAAAGTTGCGAGTTGTGATACTGATAAAAGTTTTTAAAAGAGAACATGAACTGAGACAAACATCATCTTCTTGTATGTTACTTTAAATACACCTAAAAAAACGTGTATGAGAGTTGATAGAAGAATCCACGCAAATATGCAGACTGTGTGTAAGTAAGATACATTTCAGTGAATTGGATTCGTTTTTATTTGTTTCTAGGCGGATTCTCCTTGTCATTACGTTTATTTTTATGTATATCGAAGGATATCTGTAGAGTCTGCAGTGTAGACTGACAATGAGTGAGTGTGTATTGAACTGTATTGTGTATTGAATATTGACTTTGTTTCCCATTGTGGACGAACTAGTTTTAATTTCTACTGCACATAGGTATAAGCAGATACATTCTTTGACCATTTGCCGTATAGTTCATCGTCCAGTTTTCTCCTATACATACATACTAACTAATAAAAAATGAAACAGTTTAACAACTTCAATACACATTGAAACAAAAGGACAGTGCCGTGTGCGTTTGTGTATGTGAATATATGTACATATACATAAATAGATACAGAGCTTTTTATACTATGGGTTTTCAATTTGTATTTGTACATAAGTACATCTGTACCAGGCATGAGCGATTTCCCATTTTCTCATCCCAATCCCATCCCATCCCACGAAACAATGATATCCCATCCCATCCCATACCGGTCGGTTTTCAAATCATCCCATCCCAAAATTAAAATAGTCCTCGTGTCCC
>JAIUND010000416.1:0-73882 GCA_034699125.1 Gisinianus flammeolus | reverse complement strand
CTTCGTTTTGGACCCTTAAGGGTTTATCACGGATTTTGTGAAATTCCTCTAGTGCACACCTCTAAATCGGTTGTGTTTTCACGCTGGTGTCTAATGTGGATTTGGATTTTGGATTTGGGAGCGGGATTTTCAAAATTTGGTAAGTATTTGTGGAGAAGTCAAATCCTATAAATCCGAATGCATTTAATTTATTAATGTCAAGTGTCAAAATTCTGAATAATTGACCTCACATCTCAAATCTCTCCACTTAATTGCTTCACCGTCCTCAACTGTGTGGTCCACAATTCAAGCGGGATCGTATAAAAGAACAATGGACATTTTAACTGTGGAGCAGTAGACTTTCGTTTCATATTCCCACAATCTGAAAATGGCGTCCAGTGTCCAGAAAAGTCTATATATAGACTTTTGCATATATGCAAAATATTAAATATGTGTGTGGGAAACTGTGTCAGTCATTTTCAATAACGTTTTACCACACATCTATATACAAAATCTACATATATTTCAGTCAGACTCTTTCTTCCACATTTATTTTATTTTTTCAATTATGAAATTCCATGGACGAACCCAAACAAACTTTCATTCACCCACAATTCATTGAAGATGACATGAGAAAAAACCAATGGAGAGTATAATATTTAATTAAATGGGAAAGAAGTTGTTTCTGAATCTGAACACATTTGTGTGCATTTAAACATTTTTACATGGACATGTGGAAATGGAATAATAAGTTGGGGAGGAAATGTCATGATAAAGACACCAAAAAACCGCAATTTTGTGTTTGCTTGGAAATTGTTTGAATCCACAGATTCCGCATGGGGACCCTTAAGTCACAGGAAATTCTAAACGCCAAATAATTTTAAGAATATATGGACAAAAAAAAGATGACGATGCCCAGGTCAAGTCTACAATTATTTTCATAAACTGTCAAATATAAATAGTTTTTAGCAACTATTTATCTCTCTCTCTGAATTTTTTCGGATTTTTAGCTCCTCAGATTCCGTCCCGGCCCCGAAAAATGTAAAGCAATCCAAAAATATCTCTCACGGCCAAAGTAATTTTTTTACAGGGTTGACCCGGAAGTAAAAGTAGACAAGGAGGTCAATATCCATCATCCTGGAACGGCAGATTGTCAAAAACAATTTTAGTTTAGTGTGGTCTCTGACGGGTTCGAACCCGGGTCACTCTGGCAGTCAGACTCCTTATTATAATCTGGACGGAAGGGAAAAGGAGGAAAAGTATGATGTGCGGGGTGGAACTCCCCCATTGTATATGTACAGCATACATAGTGTTTCGGAACTAGGTATCGTGTGTGTGTAGTTAAGCAAGTACAAAGTGGGAACTTTTTTAGACACGGTTCCGACGATTGAGTTGACCTCAAGAATCACAACAAGAATGACAACTAGAATCACAACAGTCGTTCAAACACAATGTGATGGCGGGTCTTAAATGCATAAGGAAAAGCATAGCTTATCCATAGGAGTTATACAGGTGGTGAATTCTCTATGTATATTGCTTTGAAGCCCAAAATGGAATATGCGCGTGATGTCATGAAGAGAGAAGTTTGCTGAGTTTTAAATGGGTTGCATATAGATTTACATGTTAATTTAATTAAGAGAAATTCGACTGTTATGTGAGAGAGAAAGATTGCAATTCCATTCAGATTCGGAGTAAAGCAACACGAGTTTGTTCGCGTAAAAAAACACTTAACAACACTTAATCAAATTATTGCAATATCTTCCATGTGTAGAAATATCAGTTAAATAACGTGTATGAAATTCCACCAGTTGACACTTAGCCGTTTTATTACAGTTGATTGTCAAAGTTAATTAAATTAACATGGAAATCCTTTCGAATAAATGATTCGAATTTCAATCTCAAGATTTGAAATCTTGTGAGAAAAGACATTGAAAATGATTTCAATTCCATTCGGATTCTGAATAAAAAAACCAAAAAACACACTCGTTTCCTCTCGTAATATGTATATGGGGATGTGGTAGATCCCGATATACCTAATAAGATGGTATTGTTATGGTAGTGGTATGGTATTATATGACTATTCACGTTAATTACCGAGAATTATAATTAAATTATGATCGTTTAAGATGGGAAGTTGAAGGGGATTTTCAAGTTTCTTTATTCACAACGAACGCGACTGTCTCCAGTCAAAGTCAAAGACTAGATAGATACAAAAATGCTGAAAAAGATGCTTCCTTTATCTTTTGAGTTGGGGACTCAGAAAGATTCAGGAATGCAGAGGCGAGAGATAACCAGAAGGGAAGAGGGACTGGGAGGCGCCGAATATTAAAGACAGTGCTGGACACTTCACATCTTCCCTTCTCTTTTCTATTTTGGTAAAGGTAGGAATTAAACCAGCTCCGTATATTCAATGCTGAGCTCTTCGCTTAAAATTCCTTAAAGTTTAACATTGAGAAAAGAAGGGGAAATTCAACTCATGTAAAAACCCAAACTTAAGATTTGATTTACAAAGAAAAATGTAAGATAAATGACAAAAAATGTTGAAAAGGATGCTTCCTTCGCATTATGAGTATGGTGGAATTATTTCTGAAGGAACATCCCCGCCCGCTGTAAGAAGTTAGACGAGGGGAGTAGGAAAAGGGACAATCTTGACGATGGGCCGGATGTAGGTGCCGTTGTCAGTTTTGAGGGTGACTTTCCGAACCAGCCCATCCTTCCCCGGGTGAACCGCGATGACTTCTGCGGTGGACCATTTGAGAGATGGGAGAAAATCGTTGACTAGAAGAACCCATTGTCCAACCTTGATATTTGGGCAGGGTCTGTTCCACTTAGACCTGACCTGCAGCTCCGCCAGATACTCCCTTGACCATCGTTCCCGGAAGTGCTGAGCAATTTGCTGGGTCTCCTGGTAGTAGCTGAGCCGGTTTCCTGGAAGTTTGCCCAGGCCTGGGCGTTGAAGGGCTGTCATTGGACGTCCAAAGTAGAGATGAGCTGGAGTGAGCGGATAGTGCTCATGCTGATTTGATTCGAGGGGATAGAGTGGGCGGGAATTGAGGACCGCTGCAATCTGGGCAAGAACGGTGTCCCACTGCGGGTAAGCTAGGAGCCGCTGCCCCACAATCCGGTTCAGATGGTACTTCGCTGATTTGACCCCGGCCTCCCAGAGTCCTTGATGCGGGGCGGACGGCGGGACGGCGGACGACGTTGAAGTGCCAATGAATTCCATCCTTCGCGAGTTTGGAGGAGAGTAGGTGGCCGGCAGCAGTCGATCCAATGAAGTCGTGGAATTCGTTGATGTCATCAGAGGGCTCGTGAAGAAACTCCTTGAAAATGGCTCTGTCCGCTCCAACAAAGTTGGTCCCATTGTCGGAATACATGTCCGTGGGCTTGACTATTTCACGAGTGGTGAATCTGGTGAAGGCGTCCAAGTGGATCAATTTGGACCACATGCAGATAAAGAGGGCAATGAAAACCTTTGAGGTGGACTCTGGTCGCCCGCGAGTGGCACGGACAGCTCCAAGTCTCATCTGGAACGGCCCGGCAAAGTCGACTCCGGTAGATTTGAAGACTTCCCCGGGAGTGACTCTCACTGCTGGCAGGTCCCCCATCAGCTGCTGGGTCGGACGGCCGCCAAACCGGAAGCATAGGAGACAGCTCCCGATGACCTTCTTGACGGCTTCTCGGGCATTGACAATCCAGAAGCGCTGTACCGAGTCTGCTGTGGCCCGGCATGAAGAAATTTGATGTGAAAGTGACGGATGAGCATCTTTGTGTAGTCATCCTTCTTAGGGAGGATGATCTGGTGCTTGAAGTCCTCGTCCTGCTTGGCATTTTCAAGGCGTCCACCAATTCTCAATAAGCCCTCAGCGTCTAGAAAGGGATACAGATTGAGCAATGGACTTGATATCTTGATTTGTTTCCCCTTTTTCAACCTCTTGATTTTATCACTGTATGCCCGACCTTGGGCTTCCAGAATCCACGGAAGCTCAGCTGTGGTGAAGTCGGGAGGGGAAAGAGGAGCCGCTTTCAGGTCCAGGGTTTTCTCCTTTAACGTCCTGATTCCACGCTGAATTCCGATCGTCGTCCGAAGAAGTCCGTGAAGAGTGAGGTTAAGGATGGGAGGATGGGAGGTTGAGTGGTATTCCAGTGGTTGAATGGACGGCGGCTTGTGGTTTCTCCTCCTTTAGTCCGAGAGAGCCCGGGGAGCCGGGAATTGGCACAATGGGAAGAATTTACGATTTGAGCCATTGTGACCCTTCCCATCACAGCGTGAAGGAGTTAAAGTTGAGGGCGGGAACGCCGCGGGAAAGGCAGTCTGCGGGATTCTCGGCTGATTTGACATAGTGCCAGTTGGCGGGGGAAGTGGGATGAAGAATTCTCTCGACTTTTCTCCCGACAACTGCATCCTTCTTGAGTTTGGGGTTGCTGAGCAGCCATAGAGTTATTGAGCTGTCAGACCAGTAATGGGTCTCTGCGAGAGGAATGGGATAAGACCTTTTCACCATCTCCATGAGCTCCACCAAGACTTCCGCTGCCATGAGCTCCAATTTTGGAATCGAGGTGTCCTCTTCAGATTTCCCGTTATATTCCGTGAGTTGAGCCTGTTCTAGAATCTCCAGAACCTTGAGCGAGACTTGGAAGTGACTAGTCGGGAGGATATGGATCCATCTGCATATTCCGCTGTAAGGTAGATACAGGCTCCATAGGCCTTGGTGGACGCGTCAGCGAACCCATGGAGTCGGAAATTGAAGGCCCCATGGGAGAAATATGTCCGAGGAATTTGGATCTCCTGAATGGCGGTTTGAGTGACGACGTTGATCATGTTTTGAAAGCCCACCCGGATTGGTGAGGACGGGAAGCTCTCGGATCCGCTGGCATTGAGCAAAGAACGTCTCCCTGGTGCGGAAGTACTCGTCGTCCAGGGTTTTATACGCGAGGGCATAATTGTCTGTTGATTTCAAACTGTTGGAGAAAAAAAAGATTCAGAATTGTCTACCATGCACCCGTGAAGGTGCTCCAGCTTCTGAGAGGGGGTGAGTGAGTCATCACGATGAACAGCCGCGTCCCACCGATCCTTGAATGACCGATAGTACTGGTGATTCCCGTCAAAAGTGGGGAGAGGAAGCTCTTTTTTTTGGACGCTGGCAGCTTGGGATGCTTTCCGGGAATATTCATTCCGGATTGTGATAGCTGCAGTGGTTGCTGAGGCGACTGAGTCCTTGAGAATGGTCAGTCGCGCCCCTTCATTCTCCGTGATTTCCTCCTCTGTGTAGAGCCGATAGACTCTGGAGCGGAGATCCTTGAGAGTATCCTTACAGTCTTTGAGATCTGAGAGGATATTTTCGAGACTCGCCTCCGATATCCGGATCGGGGGATCTGCTTCTTCGTCTTGAGTGTTGAGAATTGACCTCAGACGGTCACATTCGTGCGTGAGGGCAGTCATGTCCGCAATTAGCTTCGGCGCCATGATGAATGGGCGACAGACTTGATGTGGTGTAGGGGAATGAGGAGGGGACTCGTCAAAGAACTCGTTGCTAGTGGGAAGATGAGAGAGGAAGAAGAGTTTTTCTAGAGTTGAAACCTGTGCGGGTTTGAGGTGTGATTTTTGTTTCCGCTCGAGTGGAACCCGGGGAATTGGAGGGACGGACTGATGCCGTAGACTGTGTGTGCTTCTGAGTTCTCGATATTGATGACTGGATTCGGCTTCCGGCTCGGATTCACTCATGAAAAGAGTCGGACGAGAGATGAGGACGATAGTTGTCGAGTGAGGAGATGAGTCAACTGATGGACTCGATGGCTCTGATGATCGAGTTGAGTTGAAGAGGAGAGTGCACGGCTGGGCGTGAGACTTGAAATGACCACGGCAGCCACTGATGTTTCGTGTTGAGATGAGAAGAATTCAGGTAGATGTAAACATTCCGGTTTTCTGCCCGGCTTTCGGCACCAAATGTATATGGGGATGTGTGAGATCCCGATATACGTAATAGGATGGTATTGTTATGGTAGTGGTATGGTATTATATGACGATTCACGTTAAAAACCCGAAAAACGCCATTTTCAAAACATGATCCTGTCGGAACGACGGGGAATTTGAAAAAAATAAAAAATATGGGTAAACTAATTTAGTCTAGTGTTAATTAAAAAAACTTCAAAGTTGAGAAATTCAGCTATTTTAAAAACGGCATGTTTTACCATTGAAAACATCATTTTTTCAAAAAATCATAACTCAAAAACTGGTGGGAATTTCAAAAAACAAAAAAGCACTGGTCCCCTAAAATGAATTGAAACAAAATAAAAACAATAAAATCGAAATTTGAATGTGACCTTTGGAGAGGTCAACATTTGACCTAAGGTCACCCCGAGGCCAATGTCATATAATCTCTTGTGCGCATGCCCAAAAAAAATTTCATCTTTCCTCTCTCAGGAACTTTTTGAATCGTGTCCATATCTCTACTACTTCCGGAGATATGATATTTTAGTTTCTAGAACATCATTGTGAATCACCCTGTATATATAGAAAGTCCACAGTTTCTCGAAATGGAAATCCGAGGAACAAAGTGGAAATGATTGGAAATCATAAGCGGTAATTTAAATCCACACAGTCTATAATGTTAATGTTAACTTATAATTCTTTGCAATGGAAATTCAGGATGTAAAAGGACGTTTGAATTATTTCTTATTTCCCTTGACAGTTGACCCCGAATTCCGCCTCCAAACCAAACGTGGCTCTCATTCCAAAAACTTGCAGTTTTGTGCCACAACTGCATGTGTTGTGCGGTGTTGAATTTTGCATTGATCCCGAAAGTGCTGGCGTCACCCTTAAATTCTTATACATAAAGTCCCGAAAATCCCGTTGTCTCCAATGATGAGATTGTTGCCAAAGTGTTGTATAATAAGCTCCGTGATTCAGATTATTCCCGATTGGGATGCTGTCATTGATCGCATAGTCGGACTGGCCATAAGAGCTACTGGGCGATCGCCCCGTGGGCCCTTCATGGAATTGCATGTACGTACATGCTAAACGGGGCCCCACTTGACAAATTTAGCATTAGTCGCCCTGTGGGCCCCCCTCCGGCCATGGCCGGCCAGTCCGACCATGATTGATCGAGTTTTTCATCGGGAGCACTCACCCGCATATATATATATAGTTTGGAAATTGTATAACACACACTTCATGAAGTTGCTATGGTATAAATTCTATATATATCGTCGGCTAAGTTCCATCACCGTGTATTATCATTTGGCCCTGGAAGGCGCATACTGCACGTTAGCATATATGAACGCGCACGCACATTCACCTTCCGGGGTCAAATGATAATACACAGTTATGGAACGTAGCCGACGATATATATATCGTCTGTTAAGTTCAAAAAAGGACGATAATCATTTTCCTTAATTTCGTTTGACCGCGTTTGACCTGCTCTTGACCAAAAAATTTTGTCAAAGATTGCCTCCCCCCAAAAATATCCGAGCCCCCTTTTTCTCTGTCTTAGCCCCCAAGGGAAACCCCTTCCCCGGGAAATATTCCCTTAGTTGTATTTAAGTTTGTTTATTTATCTAAAAAAATTAAAACAGCCAACTTTTCCACTTTTTTAGAAAAAACTAAAATTGTTTTGACATTTAAATTGTATTCTCAATTATTCTGATTTTTTTATAATTTTTCCCAACCCTCAAAACCCTCAAAACGCAACATTTTCCTTTATTTAAAAAAAAAAATTAAAACATTTTGACATTTACTGCCATTTTAATTTTTTTCTTAATTATTTTGATTTTTTTATAATTTATCACACCCTCAAATCCACCAAAATCCAAAATTTTCTTCAAATTCCTATTCAGCCATTGAAAACCCCAATTCCAATCCAACACATAGTCATATTATACAACACTAATGTGTGAGTTCGGCAGGTGGAGGTGTGGAAGACTTTTTGGGTGATTGACTTTAATTATGTATGTACATAATCAAATAAGTATTTTGCAAGAGGCTTCGCGGGGGTCTTTTAAGTATGTACGTCGAAAATTGGTCCGAAAATAGCTAAACGACCTCAAAATGGACCCAAAAAGAAATTGGTTCAGGTATAGGTTACAATAGACCCAAATTAAATATTTTGACCTAACATTGTGCTAATATAACTATATTATGGCCTAGAATTGACTCAATTTAGTTAGTTTGACCTAAAGTTGACCAATTTAAGCATTTTGACCTACAACGGGACCCGTATTAATATTTTGACCTACAATTGAAGTAAATTAAAAATTATGACCCGATTTCGAAAATATCAAAGTTTATGTGTTCAGTCAATGGGTCACTATATTTAAATTCTGTTAACTACAGGTTAAAACAGGTCAATTTTAAGGAAAAGTTGTTAAATTATGTCAATTTTAGGTGAATAAATTGGAATAAATATTTTGACCCAACACTGACCTAAAACACAAATTTTGGCCTAACTTAAATGACAAAATTTGATTTAGATTTAACCTAAACTAATATTGTGTCCAAAATTTGACCTAAACCAATAATTTAGGTCAAATTTTGTTAGAATTTGTATATTACATCAGTTCGAGGTCAAAAAAATTAGAAATGGGTCAATTTTATGGCAAATTATTTGTTTTAGGTCAAATGTAGAGCAAAAGACTCATTTTAGGCCAAAGTTGAATCATAAAGATTATGTTAGGTCAATTTCTGTCAAAATATTTGTTTTAGGGTTAAATTTTGCGTCAAAATATTTATTCTAGGTCAATTTGAGATCAGTAAATCAGCGCAGCTGGCGAATTTGACATTTTCGTGTTTTTGACTGATTGAAAACGAAAAAGCAATTTTTTTCAAGAAATTTTTATTTGAGGACGTCCTCAGCGGCTCGACCCCCTCCCCCCTAATTTGAGGAGTCCTTTTACGAACGACCCCTTATACAAAAACTATTTCACTGCAATTAATGAGTGAGTCGGACTCACACCGTGAGTCCGAAGAAATGTTTTCGTGAGTGAGTCAAAAATTATTTGACCTGTGAGTGAGTCAAAAAATATTTGACCTGTGAGTGAGTCGGTTGTGAGTGAGTCAAGTTGGTCTTGACCCGTGAGTGAGTCAAAAAATAATTTCTCGTGAGTGAGTCGAGTGTGAGTGAGCCAAATCCGATTTTTGAGAGCATTGGATTTTCTCTCGTTCTTTTGTTCTTTTTGATTTTATGTTTTAATCGACTAGATTTTTAATACCGTTTGGATTCATTTGAAATAATTTGAATTGGTAATTCAAGTACAATTTGACATCCGGTTTTGTGATATTAATAATTTAATTATCAACCATATTTTAATAATGGACCAGGATCGAAAGTCGGATTCCGCTGATGGGTTTCACAATTACAATGTAAGTTTCTTTCATCCTCATTTCTCTAATAATACTAAATGTCACATTCATATCAATTTTATTGTGTTTTCTTAATATTCTCTCCAAGTTTTTGGATAAATAAATTAAATTAGCAAACTCGACTTGATATATCGTCGGTTATAAGTTCCATAACCGTGTATTATCATTTGGCCCTAGAAGGCGCATACTGAACGTTAGCATATATGAACGCGCACGCAAATTCGCCTTCTAGGGCCAAATGATAATACACGGTTATGGAACTTAACCGACGATATACAATTCATAATAATATCGTCTCTTATAAGGTCGAAAACGAACGATAATCATTTGGCCCCAGACACAGAATATGCGTATGCGCATAACGCATATTCTGCGTCTGGGGCCAAATGATTATCGCTCGTTTTCGACATTTTGTATTACTTCATGCGTAACAATTTTATTAAAGTTTTGGACGATGACAGACACATGTTTTGTATTATAATGATGACAATTAGTAAAGGTAAACTATATTTATTAATATATTTTAATACTTTTAATATTTTAATTATGTAGCTTCGATCGAGGAATGTCAAACCCGATGACAAGCAATCAAATGATCAAAAAGTTGTCAATCCCCGATTGAAACGAATCAAATATGGAGAATCAAGTGTAAAAGAAAATGATCTTATTAAACCAAGTACAAAAGATATCAAATTATTAAATCAAACGAATTAAATTAAATTTGATCGTGTGCTTAATTTAAAGGTTAAAGTTGACGGAGTGGAAGCAGAATTTAATATATCTGATTTGCATCCAGCCCTCCGAATTCCCGATGTAAATCAACCATAATCATAAATTAAATTACTATATATAAAAATTATAAGTTTTAATTTTCAATATCAAATCAAATAATTGTCTAAAAACTCATTGGTTAACCTTTTTAGATTGTCAGTTTAATCTTCAAACTGTTGGATGTCAAGTCTTTAAAAGCTGCTCGTCCAACCTGTCAATTGTGGAATGATGAAGGAACAAGAGAGATCATCCAGAAAGGATTTTTTCGAGTGCCAAAAGATTATTACAAGAAGAGGAATAGGGAACAAAAGAATGAGAAAACGACAATGAAAGCGTTGTTATCAACAAGAGCCTTGAACATCAAATCCATTTTCATTGAAGACGGTCGAGACATTGAAATCCTTCGATTCTTGAATGTGATTGGGGACAAAGTCAAGGATCTTAAATTCACCGTCAATGATCCAGTCGAATTTGAAGGTCTCCTAAAAGACTTGCCGAATCTGGAATTCATCAGTTTGTTCAAGAATGGAGTAGATGAAGCGAATCCGAGACCGTTTCATAATACACTTGTGGGAATTTGCATGGATCAAAACAAACCCATCAGGATTTCTCATTTGAAGTTTTGGTCTCTTTTCGAACCAGAAAATCTCGATTTCTATGACCAATTTGCCAACAGCAAAATTTTATTGAAAAAACTCGACATTGATCTGGGTTCGATGGACGAGTCGCCTGAACTCTGGCCTCGAGTGTCACAAATGCTGAATAAAATCCTTTTCAAAAGCCGTCACTCACTGAAGAAGATTCAATTGTTTCAAGCCATCGGATTTTTGACTGGACTCGAAATCCCAATATTCCCCCGATTGAAGAGACTTTGTATCAACTTGTTTCTTTGTCGACATGAAGAGGACGATGACCAAAATCAAGTGAACCTTAAAAATGGTTTGCTCCTCCCTCCAAATTTCCGATTCACGTCGAATTTCCCACGTCTCACTCAAGTCCATCTTGACATCTCATCTACATGTGATTGTCAATTCAATCTATTTGACCTTTGGGGAATTAATTTTGGGTCAACTGGCGTCGCACCAAGTGTCAAGTCTGTATTGTATGAGGAGGATTATGATTTTGGATTTAACACGGACCAACTTCACATCACTTTCCCACAAGTCGATTTCAACTAAGCTAATTCATTATATTAACAAATAAAATATGCAAAATCAATTCATCATTTGAACTATATACTTGTCGATTTATTATTTATTCAAGTAAACAATATTTCACAAATGTTTCGTGTTCCTCTATAAATCTCTGATACGAATATGTATAGGAAATTATTGACGGCAAATAAACTAAAAAAGTTATATCCACATGTAAAGTTTGGAATTTTTTGTATACTATCGGCTATTATTTTTTGGACTCTTATTTCGGCAATTCATTGGTTTCATCTCCATTCCATAAAAATACATATTTGCGCGGTTACAAAATACAAGATAATTTTTTTATCACTCGATCTTTTAAAGGCATTAAATATTTTTTGCCATCTTTTCCAGCTTTCAACATCAATTTCAACAAATCTATATCGAAAGGATCGAAATGAAAGTTCCGAATTTCAAGTTCTGGACATTTTAGCTCAATTTGACGTTGGTATTTGTGTTTCCATCAACTAATCGCCACCAAATCCACACTGAAGATCTAAAAAATGGGCCTTGTAATTTTGGGAGGGGTGAATAATAATAATAAATGGACGACCGACCAATTGGGGACTCAAAGTGAAGCGAATCATTTGGACAAACTACGACAAAAGCAGCAGACTTCCAAGGGGATTTCAACATTCATTTGTGGTTTGGCAAGTCCACATCACTGCGTTTGCATTCACAAAATCTGATGATGAGGGAAACCCACCACCGCCTGTGGCGCTGTCATGACTCAACTGTTCCTCAAGTCTCAAGAAGACCGGGACAAATTTTGAAAGTTGTAAGGAGTCCATGATTTTAAGAAGGCCTTTTCGGTGCGAGTGGGAGGAGTTCCGCGGACTCCTCGCAATTAATGCCCCCACGGACAACCCCAGATGGACAACCCCACACCGGAGCTTTGATTCAGCTGATGCTGATTCCAAGCGCGCGAATCTTAAAAATCTATACTGATGGAATGGAGAGTGTTGAGAGGGGAACTCGTTTCCATGTGTCCAAATGTCACTCATCTATATAAAATATTGTATGAAATTCCGTATGATTTTTATGCGGTTTTTCTCAAGTTATAGAAAAAGATGCTGGGAAACGGTCGAGTCCACCATACTCTTCGAATCTATGGCGGATGAGCACATGAACGTTTGGCCATCGAATCCGCCTTTGCGAGACTTTCTCAAAAGAAGTCAAGAATCATGCGAGGCAATTGGAAAGAGACTCAAAGACTTCAAGGGAAAGTTCATTTCCGCTTCTGATGATTATGGATTACCAAAATCCCTCGTCAATTGAAATATATATATATAAACATGTTGAACTGGAGTGATTTCAAGATTTCAAGTGTTGGCGCTCGATATTCCTCTGTAATATCGATTCGTCATTCGGCAAACTCTCACCGAGAAATCATGTGCATTTTTTGTGCCACAGTTTTGAAATTGAAACAATAAGTTGAGCTGTGGATTTATATACACATGTTGCCTTTGTTTACATTGTGATTTTTTGTGTGCCGAGGAGAGTTTTTCATTCACATTCTATATATCGTCTGTTAAGTTCAAAATCGTACTATAATCACTTTTTTTCTACTTCCAAACCGTGCGATATGCAAAATTCCTTAATTCAAAAACGTTCTATAATCACAATTCCTTAATTTCGTTTGACCTGCTCTAAAGGTCAAAGTATTAGAGATAGAACTTTTGGTCAAAAGACATTATTGTTTGTCATGACCTCCTCTACCACTCTGTACTTTTTTGAAAATTGTAGGTCAACGGACAACGTCAGTAATGGCCAACATTCAAAATTAAGGAATTGTGATTATAGAACGTTTTTGAATTAAGGAATTTTGCCTATCGCACGGTTTTGAAGTAGAAAAAAAGTGATTAAAGTACGATTTTGAACTTAACAGATGATATACATTTATCTACTTTACAATTATTATAGTATCATTTGGGTCATTTATGTATGTAATTACTAATTACACACTCGAATAATGTAGTCGATTACCGACTGTCGATATATATTTTCAAAGTGATGTTCACCTTTATACTCATTCTTTGTTTCTAATCTCTATATTGTCTGGACATATATTGTATGTGGATTGTGTGTAAATTCTAAACAGTGAATAAGAAAAACATCAAGTAAGTCTTGTTTTTTAAAATTTATTTTCTTTTTAGGTAAAAAAATTGGTATTATTTCATTTTCATTATATTTGGAATGGGAATTTGAAAGGGGGATTTTATTATTTTTTTGTTCTTGCATGATTAAAATCTTTATAACTTTTAAAACAAATTATTTAATGTAAATATGGAGGCGTTTTTCCTGGACGGATTTAGATTTTATTATTATTATTATTATTAATATTTTTCACAATTATATTTATACGTACATCAAGTAAAAACTGGCACTTTCAGTCATATCCACATTAAACGTTTTTTAATTTTTTCCATTATATTCAGATAGTTGTCATTATTTCTCCTTCGATCGAATCCTTAATTCTTGTTTTTTATGATAGCACAGTTGTGATTGGGGCTTCTTCGGTTGTTCCTTCAGCATTTTCTCCCATTGTTTCTTTACTTTCCTCAGCCTCTTTATTTTCTTCTTCGGTCATGGTTTCAGCCCCCTCATCTATCAAAATATGCACACAAGATTATCCATCAGTAACAATAAACACATACAAATTTCACACATTGCGTCATTTTCATACTCTAAAAAAACCGGAAGGGAGTGAATTGCGAATTGCGAATTGCGAATTGCGAAACGCAAAAACCTTTACTCTGTCCTTGAAACCCTTGAAAATATTAATGAATTTTGGTACTTAATACAGAAATTGTTAATGAGCCTGGAGGTCGTCATCACTCAAAGTCCATTGTACAGTTTAATGCCCCTTTTCTCTCTCTCTCTCTCTCGCTTTCTCTTACCATATTTGAGCTTTCACAAACAGATTTTGACGCCAATTAGTAAATGAGAATATCGCATGCTTTTTCTCTATAATATTCCCTTGCGTTTTTTTTCCTTTTTGTTTCTCGTTTGATGTTTTGCAAATTGCGAATAGAAATAGAAATATTGAGTTTCATATTTCTTCGCCCTTAATAACTACGTAAAAAAATTCCTTTCATTGTATTGTAACAAAGAAAGTAATAAGAAAATCCTAATCCAGAATCTAGACCTCTGACTCCCTGAACTCTTTAAAATCTCGAATATTACAGTGAGCTGTTTGTTTTGTTCAGAGCTTATTCTAAGAAAACGTTAAGAGAGAGAGAGAGAAAGGAAATAATGCGGACGGATTAACCGGATTGCGTGTTTGACCGGAAATATATATGTAAGTATAAGTGAAATAATATTTAACTATTTCATTGCATTTATATATATATATTATATAAATATTTGTAAGCCAAAGATAAAATATTGTAGTCGAATTTTGAGTGAAAGGGTCACAGAGTCCTAAGGAAAATGGAATATATAAATATCAAATATTTCCAAGGGAATTCCTCTCAACGTTTCATTTTGATTTGAATCTATACCTAATGCGATTCAATATATGTAGGGACATTCTTGAAGATTGAAAAGGATATTTTCACAGTCCCCAATGAACTTTGGAACACACGCATCAAGTACCAGTTAAATATCTGTTTGTGTGTGCGGATTTGAAATATGTACAGAGACTGGATTAATCGAGCGTAAACGAAAATGAGAGAAAGAGAGAGAGAGAGAGAAATAAAGTGGAATTCAAAAGACTTTTCTTCCGTCTAAACATATCTGATATTTGTAAATACGTACATGAAATCATCAGACATAAGGGAGAAAAGTGTGTTTGTGGGAGTGTAGATATGCCAAATACCAAGTATCAAACACGTCTTGTACACTGCATAAAGGAAATCTTAGGAAAGGAAAGCAGAAACCATTCTTCTATTCAATTCAAATGTCTGAGCCTGAGTTTCCATGAGAATTTCTAGGCAATTCATTTCATTTCATTTCTCCCTCAAAATCCACTGAATCATTTTATTATTTTATTATTGAAATACTGACAAACTGACGACGACTCATCATAAGTATGGGACGGGTGTGAAAAGTACTGAGAAGGAACTCATTTCATTTTTCTGTACATACTTATTAAAAGTTACAACATCCACATATATGCCAAGGAGTATCAATGGTCGATCAATATTGATATATTAATAAGTTTTATTATTAATACATAAGTATACTTAGCTACACTCGGCACTATCATTTGTGCACTTAATTTCAGGGTAGTCAATAATCTCTTTTCTCATTTCTCTCTTTGTCCTGCTGTCTGCATTCATAGTGCATAAAAATACACATGGTACAAAATATAGAATAGAATAGAATTCCATGCCCTGCTGGATCGTGCATTGAAATTACTGGGATACTGCAAAAAGAATGAAAAAGAAAGGGGAAGCGCTATACAAATGCGAATGAAAATCCAGGGAAAAAATTATTATTTAGTTGATCAATTGTAGAAATTTATTATCTGACAAAGAAGTTCATGAGATTCGAGACCAAAAACTTGTGCAGGTTATAGGAGGAATGAAAATAAAGAGTGATGAATAAACTTTAATATTTCTCTCTCTCTCTCTCTCTGCCTCTCTTTCTCTCACTCGTTTGATTCCAATAAAAAATAATCTATGGGCAAGGCAATGGATTGTCCATTGCCATCGCCCATTAACCCGACAGAACTTTTACGAGTATGCAGACTATCGTCAGTCTATCTACACTCTCAAACCTCTCAAAGTTACTTTATCTGAGTGTCCCATCACCTTCCCTTTCACTATCACTATCTTTTACCGCATATTATTGTCTTTTTTTATGATACATTCTCAATTCAGTTTCACATTCTGCATGGTCATATTTATTACACTCTCTCTCTCTCTCTCTCTCCCACCAAAATTGCACACACGTACAAAATCGAAGTATGTGAAATGAAAAGTTGTGACGGTTTTCCATAGTAAATGATACGAGATCAAACATCAAATGGATCGACACACTAGTCCTCGCCGTAGTCGAAATTTTTTTGGGGGGTACAAGTACAAGATGACTTTATCTACATTTCAGACAACTTTCTCTGTACTTAGAGTCAAAGTCAACACACTTGCTTTCCCTATCTCTCTCTCTCTCTCGTTCTCTTGCACTCACAAACACAGCCCGAATCCTCCTCTGGCTCCCACATACACATATACACACACACACACGCACACACAGACATTTCAATGCAATGATAAAAGTCAATCAATATGAGCAGTAGTTTTACTTTTTCCTTCTTTTTTCAGCTTTGACTTCTTTTTTACCTCTTATTTGATCTCATCCCTGAATTCTGTATCTACAAACTCACAGCTTTTACTTTTACATTTACTTTTCATCTTCATATCGTTAGTTTTTATGTGGAGCTTCATGTTACTCCCCTATATAGACTCCGATTCTAACTTTGACTTTGACTTTGACTCTAACTCTGGCTTTGAAACATGTGACACATGGTGACATTCACCTTTTTCTGTACTATCCATTCCTGGGTCTTCTGCCTCTGCCTCTCCTTCTCCTCCTCCTCCTTCTCCATCTCCTTCTTTCTCATCTCCCGATCCTCCATCTCCATCCTCTCGACTTTTACTTTTCCCCATTGCATCCTCCATCATATTGTTCACTCCATCCATAACGGTGACTTTCAAGTCCTCGCCCACCTAAAAAAAACACACACACAAATACACACATTTCCATCAGTCTATATATTTTCATGATTTCCCCTAAGGAGCAGGGATGCACAAATTCAACTGGGATATTTTGCAATTTCGCTACGTATTTTGCCTGTTTTGGAAATTGGGTTGAGGGATTAGGACTACGTAAAATTAAAAATACTCGGAAGTCGAGTGCACTTCCCCAACTATTGGGGCTGGACTAATCAATGGGGGGAAAGTGTTGAATAAATAGAGAGAAATACATCGATTTTTTTCAACTTTCAATTTGAGTTTGAATTCCAATAGCAATTTCTTTGGTATTGCCGTGTTCTTTTTTACTTCCCTTGCACAATTCATTTGGTGACGTGTGGACTCGGTGGAATTTCGTTCTCTCTCTCTCTCTCTCTCGCTGTCTGTCTCACCGTGTCCGCCTTGTACATACTTGTAAATATTTATAGAATATTTATAATAAAAAGGTGTACATTGTACAGCGAGAGAGACAGAGAGAGAGAAAGAAATATCTGTACACTGCCAGTCTATTTCGTTTTATTTTTCTGGTACTGGAACGCAGCTATACACATACGTCATTCTTTGAGACAGTCATATACATATTCGTATTTCTTTATACATTGGCCGAGTGACTATTACATTTACATGTACGATTTATGTACCTGAACACAATCAAATCCTGTACAGATACAAACTATAAATCATAAATGACAAACTAGAGACAGTCACAGTATGGAAATTCAATAAATTTAATAAATACTTGAATTCACATACATTGAACATTTCACTTTTATTCTTGTTCTCTGTACGTACGGTGAATGACGTAGATGTTTATTTTAGTATGTACATGGTCAAGTTGTTGAATTTGCTCCTGCGGGAACTACCTATATACTGTCAATACCTCAGTACATTTTAATTATCGTAATTCCTCAAGTGATATTTTGAAAGCCGGTGACGTTGCTTTCCATGTAAAATTAATTGAATGACGAAATATCTATTTATGTGCTGGACTATACTTATATTTATCTGTATATGCTGCTTTCTAATATACAAATTCTAATGTCCGAGAGTCCACTCACATGTGCATTGTATATACTTATACGAAAGTTCGTCATAGTCAAATAAGTATAGGTTTATTTGGCGTACATATGACGACAGGAGGGATTGTCAAAATTCATACTCCAACCCGGCTATTTCCATACACCGTAACTATATTTATGGAGCTAGGTTAATGAACGCTGTACGCTGTATCTAAATTGAGTGTAGAATTGGGCTACTTTTTGAAGTTGGACAGCGGACTCTTTAACACTCGACTCTCTCTCTCTCTCTCTTTCTCTCGCTTCATAAGGAAAGCAACTTTCATGACATTTCTTCACATTTATTATGTTCATAATGAAAATTCTCTTGAGGAAATCGAGAGACGGAATTTTACAAGGAAATTCTGAATGCATAAATCAATAATAAATGTGGAAAGTTTTGTCATTGGAATATTGTATTTGTAATTGTATCAGTTGCTCTCGTTTTCTCACTCTAACCAGTCATTAAATAAAAATTATATTATTATGAGTGATGTTAAACGTCATTATCAATTCCATTATAATGACATTAATGTACGAGAAGGAAATGGAAATGGAAAGAGAGCAAATGATTGTATTTCAAAAATTCAAAGGGAAATGAAGTCACTGTATAATATATAGGCAATCATAAATAAGAATGGACTGACTACTGACTTGTTTTAAATCTGCTTGAGCTTTGTCAAAGTCAAGATGGCTTGCATCTTCCATCGCATTATTGATAGATTTTTTGAGATTGTCTGTTGCACCATTGGTGGCTGCAGTGGTGAGGTCCTTGACTGGCCCACTACTAGCACACCCCATACTATCCCAATGTAATCCACATACAATTCCCAATATTTTTTGATCTAAAAACACTCACAATCACAATCTTTCCTTTATAAAACTCAAATGTCACTCACAATGATCAAAATTCAATACACTCTTTACAATTTGAAATGTAAAAATAAAAAAAAAATATCGGGAAGAGAGACTCTTCCAATTCGGTTTTGTTGGGCGCACTAAAAACACTTGATTCTCTATCGTATATGTACATTGAGAGTTTGAGTCCAACTGTGTGGGAAACGTTTTTTGGAAACGTCTTGTCTTTACTTTTCTCAATATTCCTCCTCCTCGTTTTTGTTTTTCACTTTATTTTTTCTTTTCGTTTCGTTTCACAAATTGAGCATCACAGATTTCCAATTGACATGTGTGCCTGCGAAGAATTTCCTATTACTTTCCATATGTATTCTGTTGTTGTACTTGTATTTGTATGGATGTTTAGATTTACATGTACATTTACACCACAATGTGGACGACGAGTACTCACAATCAGACACAGAGACATTTGAAGAGATACACGACGGGATAAAGGGAGAGAGGGGGAAACTAAGTGTGGACTGCTCCGATTGAAGTGAAGTGAAATCACGTTTTCTTGGTCATTTCCATTATTGCCATGGCCAATTCACATGGAGATGTTGATATAAAATGGTTGGGAGTCCAAAGGAAAAGTGGAGAGGAACGAATAATATTATGGGAACAACTCGTAACATACTGGGAAAGGGGAAGCACAATTCAGTACACACAAATACATACGAAGAGAAACAGTGGAACAGAGAAACAGAACAACGAAAAGAAAAGTATCACTTTTCTCCAACTCACCTCACTCTCTCTCTCTCTCTTTCTCACTCCTACACCACTAACTGCTTTCAGTTTTCTGATGGCTCTCTTTCTCTGCGGGCTCGAGACTCTTGAACAAATGAACAAATGTTGTAGGTGCGGTGAAAGTAAATTTAATTCTGTAGCTGGAGAAGGAAAAGGAATAGGAATTGGAGCAGCAAGTTAGCTATGTGTGTGTGTGTGTGTTTGTGTGTGTGTGTGTACACATGCAACCAGAACCACACATGTACATTTGTATTTGTCGCACACAAAAAGTCCAAGAGTTTTTTTTTTGTTACTTTACTTTTCTTCTTTACATGTATTATTACAGAGAGCTCGTGAGCCTAGTTTCGTATTCCCATTCGTATTCCTATTCCTATTCGTATTTGTATTCCCTACATACCTATATGAAATGACTACTAGCGATATTGTTAGGGTTGGAGTTGTCAGTTGAGGGATCTATGTAGGTAACTGATTTAAGTATTTGCGTGACTTGAACTATGACGATGTGGCCAAGTTTTTTACTTGTGTGTGCTCCAACAAACACAAACACACATAGAGAAAGTCCAACGTACTCTCACTGCCGTTACCGTTACACAGGGAAAGCCAAAAAAGGCTCAAGTCTGAAGTGAAAGAAAGAGAACTAATTTCATTCACAATGACCAGTAGATTGGTCATCCGCAACACTGCACTCAAACTCTTTCACCCTCCCCAACTTACAGATATGCACATCCTTTCTATTTCCTACCGTCTACCGTCTACTTTCTACTTTCTCCTTTCCCTTTTCTTCTACCTATACAGACCAGAGTCCAGAGACTACCTAGGAGAAATTTATTAATCCACCAATGCAATAAGGGGAAACGAATGGACATGGGTAAATATGTTTGTACTTTGTTGGTATATATCCTCCGGCTATACACAGTTTTTTTATTGTTCCATTCGACTATGTTGTAGACTGTAGAGACTGTAGACTAGTGTAGACTGTGGAAAACTTTAGTTTCTCTCATGTGCATTCACAATTCTCAAGAATATCTCATATCTCACACTCGGTGTGAGCTCAACTTTACACTTTGCTCAGGTGGTTAACTCAACTCAACTCAACTCTCCCCGTTACCCAAAATGTCTTGAAGTTGAATTGTGTACTTGTCCCGAGTCCAACTACAATTTCCCTCATCTCAAAATCTTCTGGGTCCAAAATGGAAATAAAACAGTCAAGTCAATGTCCGCACGTTCATAATATTTTTTTGTGTGTGAGTTTCATGCAGAAACGGAGGAAATCTACATGTATATGTACAAACGAGCATTTTTTTTTGTATATATGTATTGCCTTCGATAAATTTCCATGCTGCACACACATTGACTTGACATCGTTCATTATTTATACTCCAGCCGCCGATTCCCTTCAGTTTATAAGCTCCAAAGTCTCTCAGTTCCATTTCTAGAGTTTGGACACATTTGCATGCAATATTTAATCATTGTTTTCTCCACAATTTCTCATAACTCAATCTTTTCCCAAAGTAAGTAAAAAAAAAAAAGAAAAAAAAGAGGCGGCAGAGACAGACATGCACACATTTATTTTTTCCAGGTCAACCTCATCCGTCAGAGAGTTTATAGGAAATTCCATGAGTTCTCTTGGCTTTTTTGCCTTTTTTGGCACTGTGGATTTCATTAAGAGGGATTTGCATTTGCTTTAATTGTACATGGAAATTGGACTTGATTATTTAGCATCTGTATAGATTATCTTATGTCCCATTTTGTTTTACAATGATTCTTATAACATAACAGTGGGTCAGTCACTGACTTTCCTTTCTCTATATCCACATAATATATGGACGTGACCAGGTCAAAAAATGGTACTGTTATACTGCATGAGTAAGTTTTATCGATACGAGTTTCAGGATAGAGATAAAAGTTGAAAGGAAGCGATGGTCCAGTTGGACATGAAAGGAATTAAAAATTAATGGAGTCATGGACATTTTTTAAGTACACAAATAAAAAAGCGAGCTGAGTTGCATCCACCATCCATCCATCCTCCACTGTGCTAATGAGAATGAGAAAAACACAACTGGGGAATGAGGACTATACGTATTATTTTTATGAGAACTGGAGAGACTCTGAACCTGAACGGGCTAGAATTATAGGACAAGAAATCGTTGCGGGTACATTTTGTCTGTACGTTTTCGAATGTGTACTTGAACAATGTATAAAATCTAAAATACAGAGACAGAAACAGAATTAGAAGGAGAAAAGGAGAAAAGGAGAAAAGGAGATGCCCACACAATTACGTACCTATACGCTCTGAAATACCTTGAGTTATTGTTTCGTTTCCTTGTTTGATGTTTGATTGACGTAATGGGTAATGGATAAATGAGTGTAATTGAGTCATTACAATATTTGCCAGTAGTTTCTCATTCTCATTCCCTTTGTCTTTCTCTTTCTCATTTTGTGCACGTCCACGATTTTGTATTTTGTAGTTTGTTTGTGTATCTGACGTTGATTTAATATTGAGAGAGTTGAGACCTCAATTTACTTTCCTGGCACTCTGATTTCATTCTCTTCCAACCCAAAACCTGAGCCCTCCAGGTTGCACGAAACGAAAAATCATCCAAACTACAAATTGCACAATGGAAAGTGCAACTATTTTGTTTTCATATACCGTGAGCAGAAAATTCACATATGGACAATGGACATGAGAGAGAGAGAGAGAGAGAGCCTGCTGGATAAAAAATCGAAATGTAAATGGAACGGTTCCACTGGAGCTTTGTCCAATGTCCAATATGTACTTATACATACATACATATTCCTGGATGCTGTTCCAACATGTTATTACGTGCATAAGGCTAATTAATTCTGATGCCATTTTCAATTGTCGTGTCTATTGTACGTTATCTCGTTTCCTTATTGTCTGTACGTACAGAACAGACCGGACTTCCAAATATCACAAAGACAAAACTAATATCAATTTCCATTCCCTCTCGTCTTCCATCTCTATACTAAACTCTAATTTTTCTAACCCCGATTCCCAGGCTTCATGATTTCATGTAGTATATAGGTACATACAGCATGCCGTTTGTATCGGAAATCTGAAATCCAAACGCTAATTATAACAAATCAAGATGATTGCCCATAAATTACATGTGCGATGTTTGCTGTTTGCTGTTTTGCTAATTGCAGCCAGCCAACAGTGACCAGTGTGTATGTGTGTATGTGAGTGTGTGTGTGTTTCTCGGGAAGAGGAAACCCCCCGAAGTTCGACAGTCTACACATACACAATTTATGGACAATCCACATAACGACATGTCTGTGTTCATTTTGTATCGCATTTGAAATGTATATGTGTACATGTGTATTCCCCAGGTTGTAATATAATTATTATTTTATATGTATATGCTTTGGATCTTTGGATCTTTGGATATTTCTTTTTAAAAAATTATCGAGTGGTTAACTAATGGCAAAAGTGCAGATATTCCTCATTCCTCATGTTCTCCCATTGTCACATATTGTGTATATATACGAAAGAAAGAGAGAGAGAAGTTGACATATAAAATCGATATTCAGAACTTAGAACTAACAACTTTTTCAGTTGAGGCCATTCCCATCTGGAACCACACAAAAGAAATTCCATTTCTTTATTTCCGTCTGCAAAAAAAAAAAAAGAAAAAAAGTCTACGAGTTCTGAGACTCCGATACTGTGAAACTGAAATGGTTTTTTATTTGAGTATTTTTGAGTGGTCGTCGAGTCTCTCTTCGACCACACACACGCTCTCACACACATAAATATACACACTCACGCAGAAAAAAAAAACAGATAAAGAATGACCCTAAGAAAAGTAGGAAGAAGAAGACGGAGACGGGGGAAGAGGGAATTTAACAGACAATTATTTATTTTTACTATAGGAAACGCCGAACATCTATAAAACATATGACTGTCCCAATTCCCAATAAATATTTTTTGCTTGCTTGATTTATGGAGAAAGAATATTGGCTGTTGTTATTGTTATCAATAGGTACTGAATGGTACATGTGTGGGCTGGCGGCTGTGGGAATATTCTTCATTTCCACATTTAATTCCCTATAACTTTCTCTCCTCCTTTTTCTCTTATTCACATTCTGATCAGAAGGAAATGAAATGAAAGAATTTGAAAAAATAAATCTAAAATAGCGAGACAGAAATATCTCAAATATCTAAAAAAAAAAAAATGAGGAAAAAAGTTTTAGAGTTTTTTTTTCTAAAGCACAAAAAATGTATTTTATTCCAGATTCATTTCATTTCTTTGTAATTTTTTGTTTTAAAATTCTACCAACAATGTATTTAACAAAATAACATTATCATAGTTTTAATTTTTAATATATATATCGTGTATATATAACGTCTTCGTTTCAATTCTTTAGATTCTTTGTTTGATTCCGACTTACAAAATATATTTACAATTTACAATAAATACTTTTCAAATCTCATAATATTTTCTTGTTATATTCAATTTTTACTGACGTCAGTTTGAATTTCTTTTTTATATTTATTTATGTAATTTATTTTGAGAGTTTATTCAAATTCAAACTTTATGAATTATGATTTATTGTGTGTGTTTAATGTCTTTCCACATCTTTCCATATATTTATTTTAGAATTATATAATAGAATTATCTCATTTGTATTGTATTATTGTGATTTTTAAGTTTCAATTGAACTTTTCTTCAATTAACAATAAGCAGTTTTTTTGATTGATTTTTAATGCGGATTTTCAGTTATTGAACAAAACAAACTGAAAACCGCGCGGTGTCATTTATGATAATAAAAAATTATTATCGTAATTAAATATTCTTACAAAAGTGAAGTGTCGATAGATAAAAAAGGGAAATTAATTTGAAGAAAGTCTCCTTTTGAGCTAAATTTTTCAACAGGAAGATTTTGTAAAATTGTCAACGCAAAATACAAATACAAATAGCGAGTTGAGTTCGAAAAAGTCTACTGATTGAAAAGACTCAAGATTAATATTAGTTTTGATTTTTGATAGTTTACGCATTTTGAATTTTTGAACGGTGAGTTTTGAGTTGGGTTTTCTTTACTTTCACAATTCACACTCGTACAAAAACAGTTTCTTTTTCTTTTTGGCATAATTTCATAATGTTTCATATAATAATTTGTATAATTAATTGTGTATAATCTCGTCGTATAGAATATGAAAAATGGTAAGAAATTCTTCCCGGATGACAGTCATATATAATATTTTTCCTTTTTTGTGACTCTGAAAGCTGCTGGGAACGGCAGTACATTTTGTTTTTTAAGTTTTATATTTACATATATATTGCGAGATGGTCGACTAATAATTTCCGACTCGAAACTCAAATTCGAAATTACAATTTTTTTATACATTGCTCGAATTGAGTTGAGTGTTGAGTATTGAGTACATGAGTTTATTTTATTTATTTATATAGGTATCGTCGTTTATTTTTTCTAAATCTAATATAGTAAAAGTTGTCGAACGCAGAGACGGAATATTTTATTCATCATATATTCATTTCAGTTTTCTCGAGTACGCTGAACACTGAACGCCCTGAATATTTTTGAATAAGAAATTTAATGGGTACAAAGAGAGAGAGAGAGAGATCCAAAATCCAAACTTGTATACACATCCAAACAATTCATATATAGATATATATAGTCTTTTTCTTTTGATGAGTATCATCGTTATCAATTTATCGTTGTATCTTTTGAATCTCCATCGGTTATTGATTATTGTTTTATCCGTATATATGTGAAAGTTTAACGTTTCACACGGGGGCTCGAGCAAGTCGCATGAAAGTGGGCATTTGATCACGGAGCACGGTTAAAATTTCTTTACGGAAGATATCGGGAGGAAGTGTGCGGTATTGTGAGTGTCGGAGGGAAGCATCCCATTCCAAAAGACTCCGGAAGTGAATCACATGAACTACTTTACGACATGGACTTTCCCCGGTCGTGGGGTCCGTCCAATTCTGTTCGAGCATCAGTAAGGACCGGAAGTCCCCTCTCCCCACCCCAATAAAAACCACACTGACGGGGAGCTTGGCCAAAGTTATTATCACCTGAAGCATAAAGACAAAAGAAAAAAAAAAGACATACAAAATACCAATATACAATTACACAGAAAACTGATTTATTATATTATGTATTGTCGGGAAAACAATCACACCAACACGGATTAATCAATTGAGAATTGAAATGAAAAAATGAGAAAAAGAGAGACGCTGTGGATTCTGTGGACGTACTTGCATGGATTGTTCGAGATCCACAATTTGCCCGTCGGTGAAAATGAAGACAATATGGTATTCAAAGTTGTCGCCTCGTAATGATAGGAAGTCGAGGATGTCGTTGAGCAAAGGAGTGAGATGAGCACCACCCGAATTCGGTACAGAACCTATAGAACCCGACTCCTCGGCGATGGCATCCGCTGCCATTTTGGCGCCGTACAAAGCTTCCCTACAATACAAATACACACATTCCCTTTATTATTTATACTCCTTTCTTCTCTTTCGCTCTCTTATTTACAAGGAGCATGCGAGAGTGACCATTAGCCCAAGTAGAGAAGAGTGATAAATAAATAAATCAAGAGAAAATGGAAAATTACGAATTACGAATGAATTGATAAATTAAAACTGCATGCGTTTTCTTTTCTCTTTTTGTGTACAAAGGAAAGGAAAGTGTTTACACTTCAAACTGTACAAATATAGGATGAAACGAAATGTTGTTGTTTGAAAATTACCTGTAATTCCCTACAAGAAATCGAACATGATTCTCTTGACCAAAAGTGGCCACATATGGATTCGATTGTGTATTTCCGAAACTGTAAAAGACGGAATCTCCTTGAGCAATATCAATGATGGCACCTGAACTCATAATTAGACTCTCTTCATACGGTGTCCGTCCCATATCGATATCATGTAAATTCCTCCTATGTAACTGGACGTCCCAATTTGAGCCTGGTGAAAATACAAAGAAAGTCCAATCATTATCATTATTATTATTATGTTTTTCCTGGGTACATAATTGAATTGATTCAGTTCAAGTTGAATGGTGAAGAAACTTACTTGAAAAATCAACGGCGTAAATTCGTCTTATAATTAATCCTTTACTTAGATAATATTTGAGAGGTTGTAACGATACTTCGTAGCATAATGGAGCATACAAACAAATTTTATTTGAAAGCTATATATATATTCAAAAGGGAAATAGAAAAAGAGAATTCGCATATTAGATTCAAAAGTGTTGTTTGAATTATTGAATGAATTTGTTTGTTGTTTTTTGTTGTTGTTGTTGTTGTTGTTGTTGTGGGGGAGTGACCTTGCCATTGAGTTCATCTACAGGGATCACAAGCTCTCGTTCAATGAGCATTTTTCTAAGCGTGGTCATTGCAAATCCTTTGGGGCTCATCGCATCATCCGCTTGGTATATTTCCAATTTCAATACGCGACCCAAATTGCCGTTACTATAAATATTTATAAAAGCAATGAAAAAAAGTTTGAGTTGGGAAAAAATCAACCGTGTGAAAAGAAAAGTGAAAATACAAGCATGAAAAAAAAAAGAAATGTTCAGTTCAAAATTCTTGTACGTGTGTTTCTCAAAGGAACTCACCAAACTCGATTGACGGGAAGGACAAAGAAATTAAAACAGTCATCCTCCGCTCCAGAATGTTTAATTAATTCACTACGGTAAATTAAAGTGTACGCATTGTCCATTTGAAAATGCATCTCCTCATTTACTTTGTACATTTCAAAATAATATGGACGAAGTTTTCTTCGGAAACATTTCCAACGGGAGGTGCTCGTCTTGAGTCCAAATTTAATTAGAACCTTCAAACCACCAACCATAGACCAACCAGTATCCACAGTCACCAGTCACCAGTGACGAGTAGACAAACAAGTAAACAAACACAAGAGAAAAAAAACATGAGGAACATATATAATATAAAATTACACAACTTTTTTTCCTTTATCCCCAAGAGAGGAATACATATATACATATATACAGAAAACAAATAAACATTTCCCACAGTCTCACGAACGATCAACAGTCACAGACCCCAAAAACTTTTCTTCTGCCTGTTGACATGTTTTAATTCGACGACATTTCCCCTTCCCTCACTCTTTCACCATCCAAAATTCCATAATGAAAAGACAATGTTCTTGAAAATCCACAATGAAACTTTTCTCCTCGTCAATTCGTAATCAAAGTAGTATATTCATAGGTACAAACTTTTGTTGTGTAACATTTTACCAAGTTTTTTTTAACTTTAAATGGACGGAAATTTTGTTGCTCACATCCTGATAGACAGTTAAATAGGTAAAAAAAATTATTGATTCAAGGACTCCACAATTTCGACGTCAACGTCAACGTCAAGACATGACAAAAGGAATAATGAAATATTTGTCGAATCGAAACTCTCTGAATACATTCTTTAATTCTTTGACATTCCTTTGGTATTTTCTTTCCATTCATTATCATGAGAAATTGATAATGATAATGCCGAGTTTTTTTACGCTTACGAAATGTCCTGACATTTTCGTCGTCCATTTTGCCTTGACCTATATGCAGAAATGTCCAGTAGACAGTAGAAAAAAAGTGTATTGTAAATAATTAATTAATATTGTGGACTCTGGACTGTGGACTGTGTGTGGAAATGTCATGAGTTGATAAAAGAATTTTTGTTGAATATATATATAATTATATATGTATTTACCGAGTAATCGATAGGTTTAAGGAGTTCAGCTCTAAGGAAAACTCGTCCTAAATCTACTTGGCAGCGGCTAGGGATTTTGGCTCGGTGGGAGTCGGCACTGAGTAGAGGTAGGTCAAGTCCTTTGTGTCCACCGATTATCAGGGCTTCAAGTGTCAACTCCACACATCCCAAAATATGTGGATTATTAAAATTTGCATGTTGAATATCAAATTTCAATAGAATGGCTGGAGCGTCCCTTTGTTCACATTGGAAATAGAGCTGTGTGTGTATATTTTTGTATTGGTGTGGGGACAATCCAAACGACGAGAATGACAAATGGGAAAAAACAAATTACACTTTGTCAGCATCAACATTCACATTATTATTATTATTATTATTTATTTAGTTATTTTATGAATAATGTATGTATAATATTTTCATTGTATTGTATTTTTATTTTGTATACTATACAAAAGGAATTGGACGTACTTTTGTGGAAAATTTTGGATTACTTTCACGATACACAGTCTCGGTTAGACACTTTTCTACCCATTGTAACGCTCCAGGAGGTTTCCAATAGGCGACCACTTGGTGTGCTAAATACTTCCGTCCACATTTACGAGGGAAACCAGGATTCTTTGCATCAAAACAGAAGTCCATATTCCTGTACATCAAAATATCCAAAACAAGTACATATATAAACACTCAATTAATCACTCGAGTAATGAAAATCCATCGAATCGATCAGCCTTGTCATTCCAACACGGATTTAATCCGCATCTTATCATTTCCCCACACACAAAAAATTACAGATGACACCCCCATGATTCTCTCCGTGTATTCTGCGGCAATAAATTTGAATCAAACTCAAAAAAAAATGTCCACAGGTATCTGGATTTTCACATTTCCATGTCAAATTTTCTCACTACTTGCACACTCCCTTTTCAACATTCAATTTAACATTAAAATTATAAATCAAAGAAGAAAAAAACACGAGGAAAAAAACTTTGGTGTAATTGTAAACACAATGATTGATTAATCATTTTATGGATGAATCAACTGGACTAATTCATAATAAATTCACTGCACACAAAATCCCTCGGACTTTTTAAATATTAACCAATCAAATTAATCAATAATGTGAAAATGAAAATTAATTATTACTAATGGAACTTTCGTTTTGATTTGTTTCTTTCAAATTTATTGCAAAAGTGTGTGTGTGTGAATGAGTTTTTTGTTGTTTCCTTTGTTTTGTTTGTTTACCGCAGTGCAATGAAGACTTCAACACTCGTATTGTAGCCGGACCAAGCTTCACAGTATTCATCTTGATCTTGGTCCATGTTGTTGAGCATGATGTTGACAGGGAGAAGACAGACGGGGAACTGAAATGAGAAATGTTGATGGACTTTGGTTGCGGTTGTTTCTATTCGGATTTCGTATTTGTTGTATATATATAGATATACTATGTGTGCCTGTGAGCAGTCTGACGGCGTGAGTTTGGATGAGAGTCTCTCTCACGATCTCTCTCACTCTCTCTGTACTCTGTGAATGTGAAGAAAAACGGGGAAGAAAAAGAGAGAGAGAGAGAGTGAAACTGCAGTGAATATATATATATAGTAAATAGTAGAATAATGAGATGTAACAAAAAAAATAGAAAAAGAGAATCCTAGTGGTAGGATAGGATGATGTCGATGTGGATGTGGATGTGAGAATGAGACTGAGACTGAGTGAGACTCGTTGGGAGCGGATGGACCGGAGGAGGTTCTAATTAAATTCAACTCTACTCTCTTACTCTCTTACTTCTACTACTATACTAGTCCCTGTGTGTGAGAGTGAGAGCGACTGAGTTTGTGTGTGTGAGTATTTCTATTCCTAGTCCTACTCGGATCCGTACTCTCGAAAAAACAGCAATGAATTTTGATGGGGCGTGCGAAAGGGGTAGGGGGGATCACATGGAAAAAACCATGACGACATGACGTTTCATATTGATTTCTCCCAGACTCTCGCTCTCTCTTTCTTTTCCGCTGTCTCCTTCTCTTGCTCTCCCTCGCTTTCTCCTTCTCTTTCTCTTGCTCTCCCTCGCTTTCTCCTTCTCTTTCTCTTGCTCTCCCTCGCTTTCTCCTCTTCTCTCTCTCACTCTATTCCACTTTCATGCTGATGCATACGTGTGCGTATAATACTACTCCCGGCTCTCGTAACCCATAACCTGGAGAAAGCAGAGAAATCTACCGATATGCAATGCATGCACACAACTCGAGCCACTATACACACTACACCAATTCTCGCTCTCTCTCTCTCTCTCTCTAACTCGGGTTGGACTCCTTTGCGCACCTGAACAACAACAGAGCACAACTCGGACTTTCTCTTGCTTTCTCCCTCTCTCACTGTTAAATCCTCTAAAACTCTCTATACTTTCAACTTTCTCCCATTCTTTCACCACCACTCTTCTTCTTCATCATCTTGTTCTTTTTGTTCCTTCATCTCCTGCCTCTTCTTCTTCGTCTTCTTCTTCTTCTTCCTCTTGTTCGAGTTGTGTGTGTTTGTAGCTTTTTGTTACTACTTGTACTTTTGTCAGTTAGTCCTCAGACAAAAAGCACCTTCCGTATGAAATGGGTTTACTATAGATGTAGCTCTCAGGAAAAATAAGTATCTGTCGTGTGTAAGTGTATTATTCGAGTATATTTTCTACAGTATGTAGTTGTAGTTGACTATATAGTTGTTGGATTTCCCTCATCATTCATCTTGGTTATCATCATATAAGAGAGGATGAGAAAGTAGAGAATGGGAAAAGTAGAAAATGTCTATTTTCCCACGGCTTTCTCTTTTTTTCCCTCTCACTCTCCACTTTCACTCACTTTCTCTCTCTCTTTCTCTTCCTCTCTCCCCGACTACATTACATTACCTCGTCTCTCCAAACTCCCGATACTTTCACTTTCCTTGTTATTTTATATGTGTGTGTGTGTGTGAGTGATACTTGTACAGGATTTCCCCAACCTCCAGTCAAATTACACTCTGACATTATAAATTCATTCCCGAGCATTTACATACGCACTCAACACAGAAGTAAACCCGTCCATTTTCATCTGTTTCTGAATTCCCTCCCATCTCTCTCAACATTTTTATTTTCATCGCATGTCGTGTATCCCAGTTTTTTTGTACAAGAATCCTTGAGGGAAAAATGAGCTGGACTTGTCCACATGTATCATCATTTGATGTTGAAAAATACGGGATTTTTAACCATGTTATGGAGAGTAAGAGAGTAGAAGAGTGGGAGATGCGAGAGGGAAAGGTACACGATAACTTAATGCACAATATAAAAAGTATCTGAAGGGAGAAAGAGAGTGAGAGAGAAAGAAGACCCATCAATAAAGTTACTTTCTCCTCCTCGCTCTCTATACGTAAATGTCAAAGGTGGAGAGTGAGAGAGAGAGAGAGAGAAAGGAGAGAAAGGTTTTATATGAGGACAGAGAGAACGGACATGAGGTGAATCCATTTCCCATTGCGCATACAATTTGATAACAATCCCAAATTTATCTACAGGATGGGATTTTTTTCAAATTATAAATCAAGTAAGATATAGAAAAGGAGACGGTGAAAGAGAAAAAAGACGCATGAAGGATTTGAAGGATCATCCTCCAACTCACTTACACACTCAAACGTCAAAAACTCTCCCAGAGTTCTTGAAACTCCTCCAACTGTCAACTGTCACAATCATAATGAACACAAAACGGTTTTGCATTACAGGTACAAATGCAAGTCGAAATGGATTGGATTAATTTCATAATTTCTAGATATTACATTCATCAATGACAATTAAAATTCTTGTTTTGAATAAGGGAAAGTCGAGAGATAGAGAGAGAGAGGAATAGATGAAATGTATAGGAGACAGAAGGAAGATGTGGATGACATCGTCGAAAAGGGGGGGGGAAGAGGAAGAGGAAAGTTTCTGTGCAGTTTCTGTGTGATTAATGAAATGAAAGACTGAAAGTAGGATTGTGGCAATTGAACAATGACAATTGTGCTCTATTGATTTTATGCAGAGGTTGAGAGGATGAGGATGAGCATGAGAATGTTGACTCGTTGGTTCTTTGTTTAATTGAAACGTCTGATTTTGGAGTTGAAGTTGAAGTTGAGCTCTTCCTCTCTCTCTCCCGTTCTTCTTCAGTGAGTTCAGTTGATCACTCTGATGGTCTGGATTTCTAGGGATGATCCAGACGGAATATGGACTGTGGACTTTGCAATGCAATTTGAATGGAAGGATTTCAACTTTCAATTCAGAATCCAAATCTGACTAGGCATGTGATGTATATAATTATATTTATATTGTATGTAGCATATATATATATATTATATAAGGAGGATTGGTTAAATACATACAGATGTGTACATTTGTAAGCCCTTCTCCCAGTGGCCTTCTTCTTCTTCTATTTCTGTGTCACAATATATTGTAGTATCCGTAGGGGTGGAGATTGTAAATCTCTGTAAGTGTATATAAACTATAAAGGGATGGCGATGGGCGAGAGGGAAGAACGATTTTATTATTTACCTCAAGCCCAACGAGTTTGAATTCCAATAGATGAGGATCGTCCTCGACTTACTGCATCCATTCAAGTTGAATTGGAAAAGTTTAAAAGAATTCACAAGTTTGACAGTCACATTAAATCAACTGTCAAAAGTTTACGCGTACACGACTTGTTCGAATTTACATTTACTTTATCTCATTCTCACTCTCTCTCCCTCTTTCTTTCTTTCTTTTTTTCTTCACAACTCTCTCCGATTCTCACTTTCACGCTCTCTCAAGAATGAGAGAAAGAAATACACTTGACACGTGAGAGACTCTTCAAGCTCAAGTTTTCATTCTCATACCAAGTCAAGAGACTCCAATTGACATTATTAGACGGAATCCATAGGATTTAGAATCCAGAATATACAGAACACAGAATCTCATTCAAAATGCCTCGTCACGAAAATCGTTATGTAATGTGACACAGTTTAAAGGTCAGAGGTGTGAGTTTTTATGCAGACGCTTTCAGGAAGGATTTCCATTTTTTTTCACTTTCAGCACATCTCAACTCTAATGAGAATTCCTCGATCAAGTTCTCATTTTCATTTTCAATGACGATCAACGATCGTCGTCATACTCCAAGAACCAAAATCCAAGATAAAACACATCTTTCTCTTTTCATTTCTCATATAAGTACACATTCATTCTAGGGAAGTCATATCGAATCCCTCACTCTCGCACATGTCACTCCAATTCGTATTGTTATTCAAATCTTTACTGTGTCTCTTTCTCTCTCTTTCTCTCTCTCTGTCTGTCTATCTATTGGCGTATGCACAGGAGAATCACAGTCTAGAATGTGAGGGAATGACACAGTTTACATGTGCTCTCGACTACTCACAGGATGAAGAATCTCAAGGGAGCGAAAGAGATAGGGAGAGAGAGAGAGAAAATCCACAGAGAGAATCTAATTTGTATGTGTGAAGAGGGAAATGGGAATTGGGAATTTGGTGAAAGGAAGAAAGTTGGATGTTTGAACCCCAAGAAAAAAACATATATATATATATATATATCGAGAAGACCAAGAAGGTAAAGCCGTATAGGATTGGAGACTGGAGATTGCGTGTGTGTCTATATATAGACTTGATCGTAAGTGAGTGACGAGAGAGAGAGAGAAGATAGAATTTGATGTTGGTTTCTCCATGGCTTCCTCAATTACTTCAACTTCCGTCTTCTTTTCCCTTTTCATGTCAATATGTCAAAAAGGAAATGCATTCCTCATATTTCTCTCTCTCTCTCTCTCTCTCCCTCGCTGTCCATATACTCGTATCTGTGTGTTTGAACGTGAAGTCGGTGGTCGGGGTATTTGTGGTGAGATGGGGGCGATGGTGTTAGTGATAGTGAAGCGATACGGTATAATTCAACAAGATGATTTTCTCTATATTTTCTCTCCTCTCCTTTGCTTTCGCTCCTGCTCTCTCGGAAAATTCAATTATGCGAGCAAAAATAAGTATTAGTTTTCTAGGTTAGAATGTATGTATATATTCTGTGATTCAATTTTAAATGCTTTGCCATTCTCAGGGTTTTGAGAGCCTCGTCAATCACTCCCTTCAACACTCTGTGTATCTCGATCAGTAGTATGCAACCCACTCAAAATATCTGTATACATATGTACAAAGTCATTAATAAAAAATGTATCGGAGACGTGTGTGTGTGTCGGTGATGGAGCAATATGTTTTGTATTAATTGAACATGTGCGGAGGCTGATGTTATTTACGTAATGGACGCTCCAGGGAGTATTTGGAGCCTAAAGTATACATTATAGTAAATATTAAATTGTACATTTCAAAGGCATTTGCGATGAAAAAAACATAAAAAAATAAGAGGAGGGAAAATCGGCTGGGGAGCTTTTCAATTTTTATCATTTGACTTTTCATAAGATACTTCGTATTAATCAAATGGAAGCCAGAGAAAATTAAATTACAGTCGATATACAGGGGAAAGAAGTCAAGGTGTTTTTTTTGGCTATACTGATATGGTATATAAAAAACATTATTATATTTCAAATGGAAAATTGTAAAAATGTTAAAAAACGGTGTGTTTTGAAATTAGCTGCAATTATAAATCCGATTGACTTTCTCTGCATCTCTTGGGCTGAGTTGAACACGTTGTCCAATCCGAGCCGTTGGATCTGTGGGGATGATCGTTGGAGAATTTGGATTTCGAGCAAAGGCAAAAGCAGAGTAATGCATAATACTTTGGTAGTCGTAGGGAACTCCGAACGTTTTCACTTGGGATTTGGAGTATTTGAGGAAATTCCTCTCTGCACCTATTCGTATACACATATGATATGAGAGAAAGAGGTACGTGAATATAATATTACAGATGCAGATACAGATGAAACATTATTTAAATCGTAATAATGCAATTGTTGTATTCGTATTCCGTATATGTCCTGACGTTGGGAGGGAAATACCTGGAATAATATTGTTATAGTTGATGGAGACGAAGTCATCTCTGTCATTCCGTGATTGTTCATGGACTCTTCCCAAACTGTGAAGGAGTTCATGAGCGACGGATCCACTTCCACTTTGAATACAAAGCGGAGTCTCAATATTTAGAATTTGTCTTCCTCCAACTCGGCCCACGACTGAGTAACACCCGGATCCCAACTGTCCACGTTGAATAAATACATAATCAATTTCCGAGTTGCGCTCCAGGAATCGCACACAAGTTTTGGAAGAAATGTCTTGCTGGGCCTGTTTAATTACTTCCACTTGACTAGCAGCTTCAGATTGAGCCAGTGGACAGGAACACAGCAGTCAACATACAGAGAAATAAAAGACAAACACAGACATGTAGTATGTAGATATGTACCTATGGGCATACACAAATGAACTCACACGAGAGAGAAAAACAACTTTAACTTTCCAAAACTTTCTTCCTGTAAATCCTTCTGTGTGGATAAAATGGAAAATGTACAATGTGTGTAAAATTCACTTACAGAATGCAGGATCGATGACATAAAACAATTGTGCTCGTGGCCAAGTCATATCCAAAGATGAGGATGTAGAACTAATGCCGTCAAAAAGTCTAGCTCGGATGATCATATCCCCTTCGAAAAATCTTCCACGTTCATCCACATTATCCCGACGAATCTCTACATACATTCAAATTTGAGTTTGCCTTTATACCGTATATGTACATAACAAAAATAAGATTAAATAAAAAGATTTACCAGATTTTTGTAGAGAATTCGTATTTGTATTTGTATTTGTGAAACAGGGATTCCCTTTGCTCTGATTTTGATTCAGATTGAAGATACAGCTGGAGACGAACATAATCAAGACCAAAAGTTTCATTGCGACTTGTTCAGTGCACAGTTCAAAGCACATTTGCATATCCATTTGAGTTCTTTTGTTTTTCTTTTTCCTCCAATTCTCTCAACTGGTGTGTAAACGTAGACGTAAATAAAAATAACAATAACAATAATAGTAATCTTAATACTTGTAAACGTAAAAATGGTGTATACATGTATATTTGTATGGCTCAATCTTGTAACTTTTTGTATTCTTATATTTACTGTAAGAGTATAGGATTTGTGGAGGCAAAGATAGAAAAAAAAACAATTTATGTGAGTCATTTGTGAGAGATCCCACCACAAAACGACCACAAAACGACCAACTAACGTGAGTTTGAGCAAACAAAAGTCATTTCTCGATCCATTTTGTATCGCATTACAGGATTGAGGTGAAATGGTGCATTGTGCAATTTAGCCATTTGACAAAACCCAGTAAACCTGGGTTTTTTGTCTGGTAATGTGAACAGATTTAAGTGAGGAATGACAAATATTTCAAAGGCTCAACTTTAAAACGATGAATATCTAAATAAGATAGAAAGAGAGGGAAGATATCGTATAGTAATAGGAAATATATACACAGTGTATACAGCAGAGTACATGTGTGCGAATGCACCTATACAACTGTGGGTAACATTAGAGATAATGTCGGTAGGTAGTTAGGTACATGCTGGTGAGGTTTTTTGTGTGCGTTTGTAGATTGCAGATTGCAGATTGTGGACTTTGAGATTCCGCTCTAACAGTTTTCATTACTTGTTATTATTATTACAATATGAAATTCAAGTGTACCTTGGAGACCATTCTCTTTTCCCCATCTCTCTCTCTCTCTCTCTCTCTCTCTCTCTCTCTCTCTCTGTCTCTCTGAAGTTTATAATTACATACTTCTTTGTATGATTAAATATTCTCATATCCATTAAACTGAGCTAACCTCTTGAGTTCCTACTTGCTATTGGCTCCCATGTAAGTATCGTAAATGCACTCTATTTTCTTACCCTTTACATTTACTTTTACCTTGCCCCGAAATCTTTCCATGTTTTTCCAGTGTGTCCTGTGTGTAAACCGGGGAAATGTCATGCAATTTCAAATTTCAATAGCCCCAAAACACACACAGCGTCTCAAGTTTGTTTTTCCTCTGGTCAACTTTTATGTGTGTTTAGACTTGCATTTTGGTAAAGAAAGGAAATGAAATGAAATTGATGAAAAATCCAAAACTTTAATCCAATTTCTCTCCAGTTACTCTCCCGATTCCTTCAGCTTTATATGTCTTTCATGAATAAAATGTCAACTTGAAAGAAACAACTACAGTACTACAGAATTTCTGTATAGATCAAAATCAAAGTATATGCATGCAATATGTATGGACGAAGAAATGAAAGTAAGCCAAGGGACAAAGTGAAATTTGACGATCGAGCGATGACGAGTCGGAACTCTTTGGATATTTTATTAACTAGTAATGAGGGATTTGTATTTAAAAGATCTTCAGCATCCGTACATGTTTTTAAGTTTCTGAGCATCTTTCGTAGATAGACCATCTCGTTGACCGATTTGAGCAGTCGAGTCCTTGGGGATGATTGTTGGGATATTGACATCCGCGGAGAAAGAGTAAGCACTGTAGTGCATCACACTGCCATAATCGTATCCAACACCGTTGGGGTCAACTTGACTAGCTGGGTATGCCTCAAAGTTGCTTTCCGTCCCGGCTTGAATGTTACTCCAGTTGATGGTGACGTAGTTATCACGATCTGAAATTCCAATTAATTAATGGATTTGTTAAATGTATGTTGAGGAGATATTTATCTGTATTTATCGTTAGTTTATTGGCTTTTTAATAAATGTGTATTGTACCTGTGCGGCTTTGTTCATGGAAATAGCCAATAGCGTGAATTAATTCGTGAGCAACGATTCCTTTGTATACACAGCCAGGAGATTGCAAATTTAATTGCTGAGCTCCTTTTTCATAAAATGACACACAATGATAGTATTCATTATTATCATAACTGCTCACAATATTATAATTAGATTAGACTATGAAGTTTTATAACTGATTGATTAACAAAAAGATATACATACCTCCGAGTCGGCCGACGTAGGACCAACAACCGGTGTTGGCAGCTCCCCGTTGAATAGCAACATAATTGGCTTCGGATGCACGTTGTTTGAATGTGATACAGGTTTTACTGGAAATCTCCAAAAAAGCCTCACGGATAATGGCAACTTCGCTGGCAGCTATAAAGAGAAATTGAGTATCCATCAATTAATTACTAATTTTCTTCAGTGAGAGAAAGGAAAAGAGAAAATTCATTTGAATTGAGGGACGGATTCTTGATAGACTATAAAAGTACTTACTAAAAGAACTTCCGATGGTGTAAGGAACTACGGCATTTGGCCACCTATAAGGATGAAAATATGCGAAAAAGTTAAAACGGAGTGCTAGACTACTGGTGTCTAGGTCATAAGGGTTAATGTCAATCTTGCAATGTCATATTTGTCAAAATAAAATGCAAAAAACGCGAATTTTTACGAACGGAAAAGCGAATTTTTGAATTCGAATTACCTATAAGTATTGCCGATAATTCCAGCCTTCATGCCAGGAGGTAATTTCATGTCCCCTTGATAAAACTCTCCACGTTCATCAATATTGTCTTTCCGTTCTGGAAAAGTATACACAAAAATAGTTAAAACTCATATGTTCATACATGTATACTTTTTCAGTTTTCTCTAGTAATAAGTTAAAAATTTAGTGAGCACAGTTATGTACATAAAATCTTGACATTGTATATTGTAAGTACCTTCCATGGGAAGCCCATTGGCAAGAACGGCAAACACAAGGACGGCAGCCAAATAGAATTGCATGTTGATTAGTAAAGAGGAGGAAAGGACGGGTATATAGGATTCACAACTTACAAATGCTTAGTTGCAGACTAAAAATGTCTTTTTATAGACATTTTATAGCAGCTCAACCATTAACGATTAATTTTACATCATTTTTGACATATTCAACCATGAATTTGATTAAATAATCAGTCGAAATATACAATACAATTATGTAACAATGATTTTCCAAGTACAATGTACTTGGAAAATGTATACGTAGTACATTCATATCAATGGATTATCCATCATCATGATCATGATCATGGATCAATCACGGGAAATTTGTCGGACACTTGAAATGTCATCTCTATACTATTAGTCTAAATGTAAAAGAATACTGCCCATTTGTACGCCATTGGAAATTTGTTACGTAGATATACAAAAATGTTTGGATTTATTTTGATTTCACTCAAAATACACAAGAATTACTAAGATTAAATTCTCAAAATACGTAAACAATAATAATAACAAGAAATGCAGCTCATTCGTAATTCCCATGGATATTGTACATTTACGCCATACACATACACGATACACGTCTGTTTTAATTTTAAAGCTAACAAGAGCCAAAAATTAAATATGAAAGCATAACAAAAATATTATTATTGATTTTGACTTCCTCCATTTAAATCGATTTGTTTGATTTCGACAGTCTTTTTATCTAGCTGACAGTGAATTTGGGTAAGTGATGACTTTATCTAGTAAGGTATAGTCAAGTATATCATCAAGCATTGCGTTTTCCCCACTCGATACAATAAATATAGCAAATTAAAAAAGTTCTTGACTGATAATTCATAATCCACACAAGTGTAATCAGATTTGCACACGACCCGCACGAGTAAAGTGCAAATTGCCGCGTATTTAAACGTGAGTGTTGGGCAGTGAGGAAAAAGCAGAGGATTCATAAATGCAAGTTAATTAATAAGTACGTTGCTGATTTTTCCCTAATCGTTAGTACCTGTACAATTACATGTAAACAGACTTATGAACGAACGATGGTGAATGGAAATTTATTCCCTAATTTCCACATTTCCATCAAATCCATTTACATTTTAATTGCTTGTCACAAACTGGACTAGGTTGATTAAAATGAAAATATTGAGTGAATAGATTTGATCGTAAGGGGGGAGAGAGAATCGAATAATTTCCAGACTTTCCATCACGGATTACATAACAAAACGTATATTTATAGAGAATGAATCAACGACATATAATTAAGGAATGGGAAAATAAGTAGAAAGTGATTTAAGATGAGACACTATGTTACTTTGATATGAGAGGAGAGATTAAAAATGCAGATGCTTGATCCTCTTACAGGCTAAATAAGAATGAAGCCAACGTTTTGAGGAGAGATGGAAAAGAAAATTAACTTTGGCCACAAACGCAACATGTCTGTATATTGTTACAATATACAGACATGTTGCGTTATACAATATTATTGTATATTCACCGGAATGATTAAAAATTCCATGTGGAAATGGACTAGGCAATTCAAAGTTTGTCATTCCAGTTCGAGTAGCAAAAATAAACAGATGGGATTCTCCTCCCATGTAAATTATAGCGAGTATATTCGTATGAAGTAATAATAAGTGAAATTCAATTTATGAATGTCTGTATATCTGGAAGGAAATAATGGGAAATTGTGGGAATGACAGACTCCACACTCACATCCACTCACAAGACACATGACGATAGAATGTCTCCGATTATATATGTATGAGTATTATTACAGAAAATATTGGTCAGCACCAGCTGACATGAGTCAGGGGATAATAGAAAGGAAAAAAAACTTGGTATATATAAAAGGAGTTAACCCGGATACAATTTAGGTCCACACAGTGTCAGGTTTCTCTTTCAATCGACATCATGAAGCTCCTTTTAGCCATTGCCGCTTTGGCCGTCTGCATCGGTTTCCGAAGTAAGATCAATAGTCTGTGGGTAAAACTGACCAACTGGTTAAAATCCACCAAAAATTATAACTCTAGTGATTGTAAGAGCGAAGAAGAAACGACACGGATTTTTTATCGACCACAATCAGATTTTAAATATTGATATATAGTTTTTGAAGTTTTTCAATAATCGATTTTTTTTTGTCTTGTCTTAAACGTTTTTCCCACTGTCTTTTCGTTCAGTTACTTATTTTTTTTTATTTCATCCGTTTCAGTCAGAGAATATAATAGTATATATAGTATAAACTATAAACTAGCGACCGATTGTGTGTGCTTGAGATATTTTTTTGAAAAAGTACGAAGTTTTGTGAAATTTTCTTAGTTCATCATGTTTTTTTTTTTTGTAATTATATATATAAGGAAAAGAAAATGGCATTTGGTTTATGCATATACAATTTTCCACAAGGATTTTGTTGATTCGTTCTCTCTCTGTATTTTATTATATATATATTTCAGGTGTGGAAAGTGCTCCGGGTAAAATTGTCTATCCGTGGACACAGTGGTTGAAACTTCGTCCTCCACCTGGAGGAGCTGCTGCCGTGGCTTTGTCTCCAGTTACAGACCCGGCTCCAGCTGAAGAAGCATCAGAGAGTTCCGATGAGCCCACCGAAGAAGACTTAATCAATTATTTGAAGAGATCCATTCTCCCTGCTGTTCCAAAAAAGAAGGACAAATTGGCCGCTGCTCTCACTGCTGAGACGGAACCCACCACTAAAAAACCCAAGCTCATCGAAGTAGAACCAGATTTCTGGGCTCCACCAACTGTTGGCCCCAACATTACCAGCCCTCTTGTCATTGACCCCGCATTCTGGGCAGCCAAGAAAACCATGTTCATTTCTAGACTTTTTGCAGCTCTTGCTAAACAAGTTTTGAACTCGACTGGAGAAGTGACAACCACCACGGAGACTCCGAATGCAGCTCTTCTCAAGGAAATTGACACTGTACTTTTGAGTGATGTTGCTCGAGCTATTAAAGAATCCGAAGAAGAAGTAAGTCATTGAACTTGATTATTATATATTATTATATATAGCAATACAAAAAAGTTACTTGGTGTATATATAGAAAATGAAACTTCCGCTTAGTTATAGAATCAGGGAATCTTTTCTAAAAATTATTTGGATTTTGTGTTGATTTAAAGGAAGCTCCAGCACCAGCAAAAAAGGATTTTGTCTCCAAATTCAAGGCATCCAAGACAAAAAAGAAGCCAGTGAAAGGAAAGGCTCCACCAGCACCAGTAACTCCAACTCCCCACCCCACTCTGGACTATAGTCTTTTGGCTAAGGCCCTTCTCTCTTAAATGATCTACCATATAATCCCATGATCAACTTGTAAATTACTCTTCTTTTAAAAATTCCACTTACATTTTTGCTGTCTGAGCTTTTCCTTTGATGTCGGAGAATTCAATACACAAAAATATAATCATTTGGCTTTGGATTTCTTGACTGATTCAATCTGTAAAATTTCTACAATTATGAATCACGTTGACGTCGACTTTACAAATAAACATTCATGTACATATCAAAATTGTTTGACTTTCATATTTTAGTCTATACAAATTAAAGTGGAGAAAATACATACCTACATCGTATCGTCGTCTAAGTTCCATAACCCTGTATTATCATTTGGCCGCAGAAGGCGAATGTGCGTGCTAACGTGCAGTATGCGCCTTCTAGGGCCAAATGATATAATACACGGTTATGGAACTTAGCCGGCGATATACTTTTCAATACAAGGATAGTTATTATTAATATTCAGTTTGAATGCTTGCACAGTTCAAGTGACGAGTGAGACCTAGTCAAAATAATGTAAATAACTAAAGGCACTTGGATATTGCATAATATAGGATCAATTAAATCTACAAAGATGGAATATTACAGCATTTTTATTCGTCATATATAATAATTTAATAATTTACAATTAAGCGTAGAACACTTTGTACTTAAAAGTAAATCCTTCATAAGCATTATTCGTTTGACTTTGATTTTGAAGAATAAACTTGGAACGACTAGAGAATAAAACATGTCTCGAGCATAAATCACAACATTGTTTTTTCAGTTTCCAGTGATTGGAAAAAAATCTTAAGTAGTAACAAAGATATAACAATCTTAACAATGATAAACTGACTACATTACATCTTACAATAACTATATTTGAAGACAGTATGTAACTGAACTATTTCTTGACTGCAGATGAAACTTGTAAATATAATCGAGCTCATCAAGCATGAACACGTAAAATGAACAATATATTTGGTGGCCGTACACGCATTTTTTAATTAATAAATACATTTATATTGACACTGTCAATTCCTTTCATTCAGCTATTCCCTATATTTGCAAAACATTTAGTGTAAAAATCACAAAAAAAGATTTTATAAATTACAGTAATATTAATTTCTTGTAGATTCATCAAGTATTTGTAATAACGACAATAAGTAAGTAAATAAGTAGTAAGTACTCATGATATAATAAGTGGTAATAAAAGCTCTGGAACGTATGTAACAGTCAGCAACATGTCAAAAGACACACACACGACTGTGTGTGGTAGAGGGGAATGGAATTGGAATTTCACAAAATCACATTTGAAATAAACGAATCACTGATGAAAACCGACTCGCATTTTGTATGAATGGAATCCAAGTTCAGAAAGTGGGACGTCAGACAACTTCTTTCTCCCTCTTTCGTTCGTGATACACATACCGTTGGAATACAAAGTCGAGCCGAGTTAAAAATATCAGTGTGAATGTAACAGTTCCAGAAGTGATGATGAAGGATACGACTTCAAAAATTAATTTCGGAGCAAAGATTTTCCATACCATGAGATGTCTTCGCTGCCACGCTGCGCATAACATACACGATAATAACTGCAAAAAATTAACAGATACACATTATTGATTAAGGACCTCTGGTTAACTGGAAATAGTGTTCGACTGTCTCTCGTATACATTATTTAAATGAATTATTATACCTTCAAACCATGAAGAGCCAGAAATTTTCCACAGACAATGAAAGCATTTCTTCTTTCAGTTCGTCCCATTAGAGTTTCTGGTTTCTCCATATCTGCTTTCCAATATGTCAGAAGTGGTAACATGAAAGCAAAAATAATTTGTGACACATGCAAATTGCCCAAGACAGCGAGAGCAGGAGGTATCCAAGACATTATATTCTCTGGTGAAGTCCCCAAGCTGCTTCCATTTGAAGAGGCAACAAAAGCTGAATCCCAAGGCAATGCTGAGAATACAGGTTGATGTCCTGTTGCGTAGAAGAAATACTGAGATGCTAAACACCATGTAATAATTGAAGACCAGGAACCTGAATAAAAATAAGTGCATAACAAGTGTATAATTATTGTTGTGAAATTAAACATGCACACAAGTTTACTTGACATTATGGCCATGAAATAAATTTAGCTTACTAAAATTATGATTGGGTGTACTGCGGTAAATTCCTACAAGACAAATAGCAGTGTAGACAATCATAGAGATGGCGGGTGACATCCCCTCACTTGTAACATGGACCATGAGAAGCGTAAGTAGAATAACTACAGTAAGTATTACAGAAGTAAATACGTCTTCACTCAAGTTATCATCCCCCAGCAGTGGAACTGTGGATGAAGACCTTTCCATTTCACTGAATTTACAATTTCTAAGTTCTTTTCCAATTGGACTTGGACCATCATTCAATTTTCCATTTTCTGACTGTTTTACTGCTGACGTAGTTCCGTTCCCTCTTGTTTCGTTCAAAATTGATTTGCTGTTCTTATTATTATGAAGAATATTACTTTGCTGTCCGACAACTGCATTACTTGACTGTTGAAAAGGGGAAGGTCTCATTCTACCTATACAGCAGAGTGGCTTAGTCAAAATTACAGCTATTGAACATGTTGTGACTAGATGAAACACCCGTGGTAAATATTCAAAAAAAGGCCGAATATGTTTGGAACTCGAGCTTGCAAACGGAAGACCCTGTAAAACATATATTTAAAAACATACCCATTACACTAGAATTTTATAAAGAAATTGGAAATGTGGCAAGCATTGTAGTGGAATGTAGTGAACTCACTTGCAAAGCCCGGAATGCACAATTGAGGACGACAAGTACAGTTGGAATATATTTAGCAACAAGTGCTGAAGGCCTACAGCTGGTACTTATTTGTCTGTACATTAACCAATGGCGAAAAATGACAACAAAGACAGCCAATGACACTAATTCGATTCCATAACGAACAAATTTGTTCACGACCCAATCTGCTGGAAGTGATGAAAGTTGTTTGTGTAATAGGAATTCCTGTTAATTCAACAGAAAAACCATAATTATAATTTTTAATTTATAATCAACGTTACAATGTGTCTGTATTTCTGTATTATATAATACACATATTTTAATTATTTTAATAAATTGAATATTTCTTACCTCTTTACAATCCGTCAGTTCTTCACGACACCGAAAGAAAATATGGCTTATTCTCACAATAATCGCGAGAAACCCAAATGAAGACCAACAGCATTTAAAATGTTTCTTTACGATGGGTAATTTTACAATGTATTTATTGTCTTCAACATCCCCGTTCATTGGAATGCCTAATGTTGCTAAAGAACTTCTCGAGCACAGTAAATGAATAAAAACGATAGCTAAGAGAACTGAGCCCAAAATATAACCTTCATTGATAACAAAACTATTAGAAAACACTCCAAGGCACGTAAATACATAAAGTATAATTGCAATAATCTCTGATTTTTCAATTTTGTATTGAAATTCTCGCAAGTTCCTTGCTTTGCTTTGGAAGGAATTGAGAAGCGTCTTTTTTATTAGTGATGGATTCTTATTTGTAATATTTGTTGACGACGATGGCAACGACGACGGTTGTATTCCTTTTATTGAACGAATACGTTTAATGGCACGTACAAGTTTGATGGAGATGACGGAAAAAAAAGCGACAAGACCAGTCAATGTGGATATGACAATCCCTACGAGTCCCGTTGTTGAATTTGAATGAAGTAAACATGTTGACATGACAGACCAATGTGCTAGAGAAGGCCACAGCCAAGATAATACTGAATATTTAACATTTGTCTCTTCAAAAATGGGTATTGCACAAACATAGGTGACAAGACAAATAATAGATAGTAGTGAGATTATCATTCCAGCATACATCAAAGGAACATCAAATTGAGTCCATGCAGATTTTGCAATGGATTTCACTTCCATAAAATATTTTTGAGCTGCTTCCCGGAATTCAGAGTCAGTGGTTGAATTTGAATATTTTAAATGATTCTCAAATGATATGTTCACTTGCTCAAATAATGGGAGTAAACTTGATTTCAGAGAATTCTGGTTAATTTCATCTGCTTGTGATGATGATGTTTTGCTCTTTCCCCCAGAATAATGTGTAATATATTGATTGATTTGGGCAATGTTCGCAGCTATTGCTTCAATAGAAATTTTGTGTGGGACAAGGTTGGGGATTACTTGACCAATACTAGAATATGGCATTGGCACACCAACTAAAAATGATACGGTGGGTACCAAATCAATTTGTGAAATTTCCAAGTTTCCAAGTCCATCAGAGTTTTTGGGACAATTGAGAGATTCCATAGTATTTATTATATTGCGACTCTTTTCTTTTGTAATTAGAATCAAAGCGGATTCAGATTCATCGATAGAATCTCCACCATGATCTCCAGTACTCGTCATTCCATGGTCTCCAAAAATCACCAGTAGGGAATCATCACTCATTGAATTGAATACAAATTGTATAATTTCATCTGTTTCCGAAAGTTTTCTCGCCATTTCCGGATGATTTGGTCCATATCTACATAGACATTATGAGTTTGAAAAAGTTAATTATACATGCATCGTATGAAAGTTACGCAGCTAAAATTAAAAACAGTTACAATGTATCCTGTGTCGTCATACCTGTGTCCACAATGATCCACACCGAGTACATGAGTTACTAGCACATCCCAATCATTTTCATGTTTAGTTGATAGTATTCGACGAATGGAAGCATTTACAGCTAAATCCACAGTATCCAAATCCCAAGCATTAAAAGACGGATGAGCTTCAACAAATTCCGAAACAAAATATTTCGGTGGGAAAAGGCTCATCCAAGTGTCATCTCCCAAAAAAGCGATTCGCTTCCCAGCAGCGTAAAATTGGTAGATGAGACTATCTTCTTCAATTTCATAACTAGAAACAAACAATTACAAATGATATGATTATAACAAATTTGTTTTGCATGATTAGGAGGGCAACTAATTGTAAATGGGATGTACATTTGTAATGTTTGTATGTATGTAATTATAATGACATATACCTGTTGAAGTTGGCACTAGCATCAATAAAAGTAGGCACTGAAATTAAGGTTGAGAAAAAAAGAGAATTAAATAATTAATAATAAATAAAATAAATGCATGTATTTTATCAACTTTACTAACAATAAAACTTACTCGTTCCAGTCATTAAAGCTTTTAATCTCTGCATTGTAGTTGTTGGAGGATCAGCCATAAACTTGAACAAACAAGAATAAAATTTATCTGATTTCACATGACCTTGTTCAATGATTGACGAGAGGTAAGGCATCCGCTTCACAAACTCAAATTTCAACGCATCCACCAAAAGTAAAATGATCTTTGGAAATTTCGGTGCAGGGTCACACCAGTGAAGATAGGAAGTTATATCATTATTATTATTAGTAATACTGGTATTTGTAGGATTATTATCCCTTTCTATTAAAGTTTCTTGGTAATTATAATTAGCCGTAGAATCTTTACTACTACTATTTACTATTGGTTTATTGGCACACTGATTGGACTTGTCAGGAATTATATGCCGGTTTAAAAGGAATCCTCTTGAAAACACTAAAGTTCCCACTATAAAACAGAAAGGTAAAAAAGTGATCACACTCATTTGCTGAACTTTTGACATTTTGATGATGATGGGATTTATTATTATTGTGTATTCAAAGGTTTCAGTGAAATATTCCTTCTTTTTTTACGAAATGGACATTTCATGATGGCGAATTACTTGTCCCACAAAGTTTCAAGTTAACAATACAACACTTAACTAAACTTTAACTTTCCTGTATTAAAAGTTAATAAAAGAAACTACAATTTTACACTTCACACTTTTTGTCTCACTTCACTCTCTTTATTCGAGATTCAAAAGTTTGATTTTATCAAAACAGAGATTTCTATGATTTTTGCAGGGCGCAGACACTGGTTCACATTTTAATTTTTAATTAAATTGAAAAAAATTTTAAGTTGTATTATTATTATTTAATTTCCTTTATTGTGTTCGTGTTTGTGGATCCTTCAACATTTAACCTATATCTATCATTTCATTAACAAGTGGGTTGTTATTATAATGGTCCATAGTCATTCAACAACAAGAACAACACACCATTACAAATCACACACTTAAAATTATTGTTATTTTTATTAAGAAATGATAAAAATGGGCTCGTTTCGGAGTTATGGTTAGTAAATATTTAATTATTTTTATACTGTACCCAAATAAGCTGTCGTATAATCATTATGTTATCTTTATCTTCTTTTATAAATTACCTTTGTATCCTCATTAAGGTTATGTACTCATTAACTTTTTTCTTTAATTTCATGCTGGAACTCTGGACAATATAGTTGGATTAGAAGAATATGAAATGAAAGTAAGTCTATATTTAATGTGTTTTTAATTAAATTGGTGCCTGTAAGACTATCCATTTTGAGTAATTTGAGTCAGTCAGAGGGAAATGTTTATCACTTAAATTTTGTGTTCCAGCTCGCTCCATACAGTTTGTTGTTTGACAGTATGTATATAGTATATAGTGTGTAAATTGTAACGATATACAATAACAATGATTGTATATATCTATACTATTATCTACCACTTATTGATGTACCTATTTAAAATTCAAACAATACTCTTGTCATTGTTATTTGTTATTCTGTTAGTTATGGTATTCTTATGAAATGTATATGCATGACGGAAAGACATTGATTTTGTTATCAAACAAATCTAATGACACAATGATAACATGTATTTAGGTTATGAGAAGCGTAAAAGTAATAATTTGATAAAAGCCAATTGTCAAAGGCAGCTCAATTAAAATAGGATGGTAGACAGTCGTCAGTTTAGGAGGAATCACATAGAACGATGCTTTAGTTCGTGTAAAGTTCTTCAAATTGTGATATTCTGATATTTAATTAATTTTTTGCTTTAATAAGGTGCCTCCTCCTCAGAGTGAAGCAATGTTGCAGCCAAATTTTGTGAATGGAGAAATAGTGATTGCAGAAGCTCATCAAGTATTAAAATTCACATCATTGTCAAAGAAAACGGGGATTTCGGGTTCATTATTTGTAACCAATGCCAGATTAGTGTTTGTCTCGTCGGATCACGTGTGTCAAGATTCTGTTCCGTTACTATCAATTCACACATTGTGTCATTATGAGGATAATAGAACTTCGTCTGGAGGAAGGAATACGAGTCACCGAGTGAAATTAACACCAAATAGTTCGCAACCATCATCATTATTTTACTCGGGATCCACAAGAATTTATGAACTGTTTGTGATATGTTCAAATTTCCGAACATTAAGTTTATCTTTCAAATTCTCTCCTATAGATCAAGGGAAGAAAATTTGTAATGCACTTCTTCATCATTCAATTCCAGACCCTCTTGAACGTTTATTTTATTTTGACTACTGTAAAAAAACACCAGATTATGATGGAGGATACAAATTGTCAAGTGTGCCTTATTTAGACGTGGCATTAGACTGGCATAAAGAACTAAAATTTACCAGAACTCCAGCATTCCGCGTCTCAGACATCAATAATTCCTTTCAACTTTGTGAGACGTAAGTACAATAAATATGTATTATTTTTTATTTTTTTATTTACTAGAAATTTCAAATTTGATTGAGTATATTTTCAAATGTTGTGGTTAAGAAATGTTCCTTCTATACTCACAATGATGACGATATTGTAATGACAGTAATTTTTTTTGTCTTCAAGTATTTTCAAACAACAAATATTTTCAAGATATTTCCTCTCATGATATATTTATGTAGTTACATTTTAAAATATTGAAATTTTATATCCAAATTCCTGCTGAGACATTATAAAATTTTAGTTCTAGACTTCTTCTTGTAAATTAAAATTCCACAAACTCTTTGGCTGCTTTGTCAGTCGATGAAGATTTAAGAGGTTCTTCTTCGTACTCATCGAAAAGGCTCGGATCTCCAGCGCTTGTAACTTTAGGCACAAAAGGTACTGGTACTTTTTTTTGGAAAGTACCGATCCAGTCAACCCCCGCAAACCATTTATGATTCTTAATATCATTGACACCGTTTTTGAGATTCCCATAACGTTTTGTCAGGTCAACTTGAAGTATATTTTTGAGTAAATCTTTCAAATCATTTGAAAAATGAGATGGATACCGCACTTTACCAGCAACAATCTTTTCATAAATTTGAATTGGTTGGTCAGCAAAAAATGGAGGATAGCCAGCTGACATTTCATAAATCAAAACACCTTTACAAAGACAACAATTATTTCTGTAAAACTTGCTCAATCAATTCATGAGTATAGGAATGCTACAATAATTATACTGTTTTCCTCTAACCGAAAGCCCACCAATCTACTGCTTTATTATATCCTTTTGATAGTATAATTTCTGGCGCAAGGTATTCCGGTGTACCACAAAGCGTCCATGTACGTCCCTTGACACGCTTTGCGAAACCAAAGTCTGTAACTTTAGCATATCCTTGAGAATCTATAAATGGCAAAAACATATTACAAAAGTTTAGGTAGACAGGGGGCAAATCTGAGAATTTCAATTGTCTTTCTCTCACTACTATGGTCACTTGAGTGGACAAAATTATGTACCTATGAGGAGATTCTCAGGTTTTAAGTCTCTGTAGATGACATCCAAATAATGTAGATACTCAAAAGTCATACAGACTTGAGCTGCATAGAATCGAGCGTGTTCTTCAGAAAAGCGACCAAGTTTTCGCAAATGTGAAAACATTTCTCCACCTATACAAGTCATGCATGTATTTCAAGACTTTAATAAACTGTCAAGTTGAGTGACAAAACGTAGGAAGTAATATATGTAGTTAAAGTACTCAAGCTCACCGTTCACGAATTCCATGACCATGTACAAATTTGTATTGTCTTTGAAATGGAATTTGAGATTAACAACAAAAGGAAATTTGATTGAATATAGAATCCGTTTTTCATTCAGCGTATGTTCAACTTGTTTTAATTTAACAATTTTCAATTTATCCAGAATCTTCATTGCCCAAAATTCTTTCGTTGCAAGGTGCTGTACCAACATGACTCGACCAAAAGACCCCGTACCCAGTGTTTTTATTCGATTAAAATCGCCCAATTTACACTGAGCCTGTATTTCGACATCCAAAACAAAAGTTATTTTTGTATTTTACATAATAATTAACACATTTCAAATCAGATTTCTCCTCCTGGCTGAATTACCGATCTTGTCTCTCGCCAGCGCTCTTCAAATTCATCCTTTGCCTTATCCAACCATTGTTTTATAACTTCTGGAAAGTTTTCCACTTTCCCAGTACCATTTCCCATGATTCATTCAGCGTTTCTTCCTTCGTACAAGAAGATTTATTTGATCAAATTTTATGCGAATGTAAACATTGGAATTTATTAATGATTGACACAATGAAAATGACGGACCGGGACTTTGTATTGAATTAGCAGTTACCAGATTTAATTTTATGACCTTGTTGTGCCACTTAGCACTGGTGCCCACTTAAATTAGGTGACATAATGCTCATAGAACTTTACTCATATTTAATCAGAAAAAAATATTTAAAAATAAGTATAGTTATTTACATAATCTGAATTTTAGAGAAGTGTAATCAAATCCAGTTGAATTTTTTAGAACATGTGCGCTTTACCTTTTTTAGTATGTATACAATAATTTCGTATTTTGTTTGTTTTAACTTAGTTTGATTGTTATTTGCCATAGTTACAAATTTTAGCGTACATGTAAAGTTATGAAAGGATTTCAGAGTTCATTATAAACATATATTTGATGATTTTCAGATTACCTGAGTGGATTGTTGTTCCATCATCAGTCGATGATTCAAGACTAACAAATCTAGCAGAAAGATTAAAAGGAAGTAGGCCGCCGTTTTGGGTTTGGGGAGATCATCGTGGATCCGCAATAATTCGAATGGGGAAGCTGCATAATGAAGCTGACAGGTACGAAATTAGCAATAAGAAATCCTTACCAGTTGATGTTCTGGATTTGATTTTATCATAGATAAATAAAATGTATTATTGTAAAATACTGTTGATTTTAGTACATCACAAGATTCATTTTTCGAGTCACTGAGAAGATCCCACTTGGATAAGAAACCCCCGTCTATAAAAGACCTCGATGTGATTCTACCTATTAAAGAGATTAAACATTCTTTCAATCGTCTCCTTGAATTATGTTGTCCAGAGTCGGTGTCACAATCTAAAGAGCTGGACTCCCGTTTTCTTTCAACTCTGGAGCACACAAAATGGCTCTGGTGGGTGTCGAAAGTAATTCAAATTTCTGGTGATATTGCCGAGACTTTTGTCCATCAAGTTGAAATTATAATTTTACAGGGTACGGTAACATTTCGTGTAATTTTATTACAACAGTTATAATTAGTAGTGTTCATTATTTCGTTTTGATAATGTAAATTCTAGTACTACGTACTACAATTTTTTATTTATTCTTTTATTTTCAGAACAAGAATCTCGGGATGTTTCTTGCCTTATAAGTTCCGTAGTTCAAATAATTATGGACGCTAGATATCGTACTGCACTTGGAATTTTTAGATTAATTCAAAAGGAATGGATTGCAACGGGGCATCCGTTTCATTCTGGGTATTTACATACTAGTCCTGTCTTCCTCCTATTTCTGGATACAGTTTATCAACTTTGCACCCAAAATCCTTTCCAATTTGAATTTAATGAGTCTTTACTTATTGAAATTTGGGACTCGACGTTTGATTCAACATCTGGAACTTTTTTATTTGATTCACCAAAGCAAAGGAAAAACCTAGTAAGTGCTCAACCGTTTGCTTTTTGTTTTGAATAAAGCCAATAAAATAAAATAAGGCATAATGTATACTAATTGTACTTTCATATTGAACATAATCTAAATTATTCTAAATTATTTTATTGAATTTTATCATAGGAAGCACGGAGAGATCTCTCCATTTGGCATCGCATCTTACAAAAAGATGCCAACGCTGAAAATGTTGCTACCCCTACAAGTGTTCCAAGTTCATTTGCTGAAAGAAAAAGTGTTATTGCAAGTCAAGTCTTTTTATTCCCAGGACCTCCTAATCTTCGGCCTTTATTACCTAATACAATTCTACCTCAGTTACCCCGCAAACATATGAACTCTTCATATAAAGTTCGTCAGCTTCTACACGCACCTTCCCGAGACGGTCAAAGTAATCCTGATTTACTTGCATGCTCTTCCAGTATGTGTGATATCCAGTTGTGGTCCTCTTTATTTTTACACCGAACGGGAGATGCAACACTGACAATCGGACCACCAGGAAACATTGGGAGTAGCCCTGTGTCATTACCAGAAGAGACTTATTTTCCTACATCGTCAAGGACTCGCAATAACTCGAGTAGTTCCAGTCCCTTGGAAACAACTTCATTTATTAGTCAAACTGAAAATCATCGGTTGTCATCTGGACCAGATGCCGCCCACGAGTCTAAACTAATAGATGTGTTATTGGCCACATTATCAAGTACGAATCGTTATCATCGGAATCCAAATAGTGTTAGTTCACATAATAGCAGAGTTTTGAGACAAGGAAGTCCATCACACTCGACCGCTTCTTCTATAATCAATAAAGAAAGAAAAAACCCCTTTTCTACTAATTTGTAAATAATATAATATACATATTATTATTATTTATAAATATGTTTCTATTATCAAAAAGAAAATACAAATGAAAAGTCTATGTGAGAACGATCATTTTTATATTTATCGCTTTTTAAATAATGAGCAAGGGAGGAATTGAATAGAGTTTCTTCTTGAAAACAAAAACAACAAATGAAATATGTAGTTTAATACTTTTAAAATGAGAATTTTAATATTGCTGCTATTTTTAAAAACGTGACATAAAATATGGGTCCTTCACTGCTTCAAAAGGCTGAGACTGAAAATTTACATATTTTAACATATTACTTATGCTTATCATTAATATTACTTTCTATCTTATACCTTTACGACTTTTATTGTGTGCGTGGAGAAATCAAACATATGTATATGAAAGTTTCTTTCAGTGTGTAAAGTCACTCTACAGAAATAATGTGCAAATTTATTACTGTTGAGTTTTTTTGTAAGAATGCAAGAAAATCTGAATTACATGATTTTGAATTTGCCATTTTGTTGCAACAGTTATTCATCGTTGCGTTTATAATTTAGAACCGTTGGCGATGATTTGCTTTTGATGAATTTTTACTTAAAAAACTTAAATATATTCCATTTTATGTATTGTTCTTGAGTTACAACACTAATATAATTGCCTAAAACTTGCCTAATGCATAGGCAAGTTTTAGGACATCTTGTATTAAAGTTTAGAGGTTTACAGCAGGCTGCTGTAATTTTAAAAATGATGATAATGTTCTACTGCATTTTAAATTTATATAAAACGTATTTAGAATCTACGGCGTTTGTTAATTAGTTGTGTTTTGTGTCGCTTATGTATATAATATTATGTAAACGTAAGATGTAAAAAGAGACTATTTAATAGACTTGAGTCTAAAAAATTTCGCAAGTATGTGCCCACAGCATTTATCAATAAATATGTTACCATTTTGAATGTATAAAGCGTTTTAAGCTTTATTCAAAGGAAAATCAGAGTTTCTTTAAAAATGTAAATTATTTTAATTGAAATTAACTGTACCTGATTTTGATATCCTTAAATGTTATAAAATTAAACCATATAATGTGTCAAGTACTCTTTGTTAGCTCTTTGAGATATCTATTCCATTTCTTTGAAAGAATTGCTAGACTAACAAATTTTCTATCCTTTAAAGTGCTAAATCAATCAAATAAATAAGACCAAAATTTATAGAAAAGTTTTCGTCTTGCATAAATCGATTTCATAATGGCATTTTCCCCTTCAAATCAATCGTACACTCGGCGTCCTTTGGAATTTACGTTTGCTCTACTTACTTTTAGTAACAACAGCGCAATGAACAGAAGTAAGCAAAATGGTACAAAAATAGATCGTTTTAAATCGAAAGAAATTTATAAATTCTTCGTTCTTAGGCTTAGCAAACAAAATTTTGTTTGTATTTTCATTTGAAGCAGGCAATAAAAGCGTCATTGGGATAAACTGAAGAAATCAGACAAATTTTCTGTAGAATACAAGAATAAATCGTTAGGGTGGGCATGAAATGAGATCACAGGAGCAAGAGGTCAGCAAAAAAACTTGCGAAATTGGTGACTTCAAGCCAAAAATGATTTCCACAATTCATAGATGTTTTATATATACATATAATTTCGAATTTACATAATTTGCGAATTGAGTTTTCCCCAAACGTCCAACTGTGGCTATTTATTCTGACCAAAAAACTATTGCTGGTTTCATTAGTTTATACTTGGCCTTTTAATTAATTTGACAATCATTATCATTCAAAGTGAAAGTCTCTCTCTATGACAAGAGAAAGTCATTTCCTTTCTCTTTGGAAAGAAGAAGTCAGCTCCGCAGGGAAAGAAAGTCACAATTTCCTTCATATTCCTATACCAATACTTGCCAATACAATAAGTACTGGAGAAAACGAATACACCAACGCTATTATTTTAGAATTCGATGGGAATTTCGAGCATATTGTTTCTTCCCAGCTACTCATTTATTGAGCGTACTCATTTCTTTCTTCGCATATTTCCTTTTCCCTGTTATTACGGATATTGTTTCAATTCGATAAATAATAGATACACAAATATCCAGTTGACAACTTAAAGGTCGATTGCAATCCCGTATAAAATCGTTACGATTTGCCATGTACAAGCTCAAAACAAATATTTTAAATTGCAAATGGCAATATTGGAAATGGCAGTACTGAAACTGAATTATCTTTTGTCTTTGGGATTACTCTTCTATTCTTTAGTTCTACAAAGGTGCATACTTACCGTATGTACTGTAATAGAGCCCCTGGGGTTGTATTGGAAAATCTTATACAACCCCAGGGGTTCTATAGGAAGTGGGGTTCTATAAAGTCATGGGGTTCTATAATGGTATATACGGTATATAGTTTTAGCAAGGATCAAGAAAAGCTACAACTTCCAATTCCAAGTAATGCCGATAAATTCTCGTCCTGTAATTTTTTTCAATCTTTTTACTTACTGACCGAAATTTCATTGCAATGAAGTAATATTTAAGTTGAAAAAAAAATTGAATATCCAAATTTAAAATTTGATTAGTTTTTCTCAACCTACTTGCCTACATTAAATATAGTCTTTTGATTTCCAAACTCGAGCTTTAAAAAGTCGATCGAAGTGGATTTAGCCGATATGCAAAAGATTTCGAAACGTATCGTCTCAGTTTCGATACAACATGAAGAAAGGAAACAGGAAAGAGTATTTCCCGGAAGCAAAGTCCAATATCTGGTCCCAGAACTTTTCTTTTACCTCTGTGAAACTGTTCAATACTTGACTGTATTTGTGTCTCTAAATTAATTAAATAAGTACTTCAATTAAGACAAAAGTTCATTGGCGGTGGTGCGGCGTATATTACAAAATGGCAGGGTCAAAAAAAGTGTCAACTGGATTAATAATTGGTGGAGCTATTTTGTTCACTACTTTTGCTGCTCTAGGTTTTGGTGGTTTGGACATGCTAATTCGAACGGGAATCCGAAAGGTTAGTAAATAGTACATAAAAACGTCGTTATATTGCATAATTAACATATGCATTCGACAATGTGGAATCCACATACGTATAAAATGAACTTTTGGTTAAAAAAAAAACGAACGAACGATAAGGTGCTGGTACTGAAAGAAGGGACGCACATCTGGGACTTGTGGAGGACAATGCCATTGCCAATCTATAATAAATTTCGATTCTTCAACATTACAAATGCGAAAGAGTTTGTTAACGGAGCCAAAGCAGTCGTACATGAATGTGGACCTTACACTTATTTGCAAGTTTTTGTTCATTCATTTTACATTCTCATACATACATATAACTGCTGAGCTTATATAATGAATCAGCCGCTTGACTTGAATTTCCATTTCCATTTTGTACATTCATGCACAGGGAAGACTGGGAAAAGGTTGATCTTTCAGTGAACAGTGATGATGACACGATTCGGTATCGAATGACCAAAACTTACTTTTTCCAACCTCATTTGAGTAATGGATCAGAATCGGACATGATTACATTCGTCAACATTATTTTCATTGTACGTCAAGTGTGTGTACATTTAACTTAATCTAACATCTGTGGAATGTGTACTACACATCCACGTCTATTAAAGGCATCATATGTGAATTATAAATTTTGTGTACAGGCTACCGCAACTATGGCTAATGATAACATTCAAGACGAGTTCATGTTGACTCAGATGGACTCAATGCTAGCGGATAAAGGGGAAACTCTTACCAAAACAGGGACAGTAAGACAAATTCTATTTGATGGCATCTCACTGAAACCCTACCTGGATTTGTTCAATAATCCAATTGTTCAAGATATGGCAGCGGAACTAGGATTGACCATTCCTGATAATATAAAAGATGGAAAGTTTGCCATTTTCAAGGACGTAAGTGAATTTTGTCATTGTGCCTTTTGACAGACAGGGTGAGGCACAATGATGTCCGAAAAACGTCATTTTCAAAACATGACCCTGTCCAAACGGCGGGGAATTTGAAAAAAAGAAAAAATATGGGTAAACTCATTTAGTCTAGTGTTAATTAAAATCACTTAAAAGTTGAGAAATTCAACCGTTTTAAAAAAGCCATATTTTACCATTGAAAACACCATTTTTAAAAAAAATCATAATTCAAAAACTGGTGGGAATTTCAAAAAACAAAAAAACACGTGTCCCTTAAAATAGATTGAAAAAAAATAAAAAAAATAAAATGGCGCCAAAATCGAAATTTGAATGTGACCTTTGGAGAGGTCAACATTTGACCTAAGGTCACCCTGAGATAAATGCCATATAATCTCTTTTGCGCATGCCCAACAAAAATTTCATCTTTCCTCTCCTAGGAACTTTTTGAATGGTGTCGATATATTCACTACTTCCGGAGATATGATTTTTTAGTTTGTAGTACATCATTGTGCCTCACCCTGTACGTACTTATAGCTATAGCTATGAGAATTTTCGACTGCGCACCGATTAAAATAGAAAAATAGCCATGGAATTTCATAACCAAATAAATATGTAAATGTTTCCAATGCGGATTTTGCAGAAAAACGGATCAGATGATGGATATTTCGTTGTCCAAAATGGTCTTCGAGGATCTGAAGGAGTTGGAAAGATTGTCACTTATAAGAATAGGACAGAAGTGACGAATTGGCGTGACGATTCGTGTAATAAGATGAATGGTTCAGGTATATATGTGAAAACTAAAAGTTGAATGAATTTCATTGCAATCAAACCTTTCATACTAAATATACAAATCGTTTTTTTTAATTAGACGGGACTTTTTTCCCTCCATTTTTGACAAGACAGTCAATCCTACATATTTTTGCTCCACAAATGTGCAGATCTTTCGCATGTAAGTTGAAACATACAAAGTAATTATAGGCAAAATATGCAATATATAGGCTATTAGCTGTATACAGCAAGAATGAAGTGCATTTTTAACCTTCGTTTTCTGTATGCTCCAGTGACTTATCATGGAGATGTAGAAACAAAAGGAGTACAAGCATATAGGTTTGTCGCATCCCTCAGAAATTGGATGGCACCCAAATCAAATCCCAACAATTGGTGCTTTTGTATGTACTCACACATAAATGAGTATGTATAAGTAGGTACATATTTTCATACTTTTCAGCAACTTATGAAATATTATTACTGCTTTCTAGGTCCACAAATGAAAAATGAAACTGGTACATGTGACTATGATGGCGTCTTCAATCTTGCCCCTTGTCAAGGTATTGTTTTGCCTTACATTTTAATGTTGTGCCATATGCATAGGTACTAGGTACTTACTAACAATAAGTGCCCACGCATATGGCACTAGTACTTACTACTTACACAATAAAATGTGTTGTATGTACGTATCGTACACTTTACATTATAAATGCAAACATTAAAATCCCTTAGGAGCACCGTTACTTTTATCTCAGCCACATTTCTATGGAGCGGGTATGTGTTGTGATCTAAATTATTCTCGGGTTTAGAACTATAGAGGCAGTTTTTTTTACAAAGATTTAGCATTATTTAGATTTAGTACGTACTTATTTTTGGGAATTTTTCAGAAGATTGGATCAAAGAAGGCGTAATTGGACTTCAACCAGAATTCGACAAACATATGACTATAATGGATTTCCATCCAGTTTGTTATTCCATATGACTTAAATCATTTGAGTTTCTTTCTATATCTTATGTTTTACTAATGATCTAATAAAAAAATTAAATGAATAATCAGTTGACGGGGAGTCCAGTGGAAGCGGCTGGAAGAATGCAATTTGGGATTGAATTATTTCCATATCCGGACATGCCATCATTTTCTGATTGTCAACATGCGGTGAAAAAACAAACATGCTTACGAGACATATGAATGACTATCAAAAATCTTACTTTTTAAATGGATTAATTAGTTAAAATTATTAAATGAGACCAAACTAACTTTAATGTTCAGGTCATCCCATTTGCTTGGATAGAAGAAGTAATTGCGTTTATGAATCATTTTAAAAAAAAATCATACATAATCTGAATTTTTTTTCAAGAGAATTACTTGGATATTCCCCTTATTTTCATATGCAGGGATCTGGATTGCAAGGTGATGAGTTGATGGGTTTGATATTCCTGGACAGCCTTCAAAATGGTTTCGCCTATGCTAGATTCGTCTTCATGGGATTAAGTAAGAATTGTTATTTTTTAGATCTTTGTTATGATTTTGATATGTAAATACATGTATTTAAGTGCTACAATTTCTTCAGACTTTTAGACAACAAGTCACTAAAATAATAATTCTTACAGTCCTATTCATCATCCATTTTTTTAAAGGTCCAGAAATCCGAATAGTTTATATTCCAATATGTGAAATAATAATTCAATATTCTAAAAAGGATATGTATAAGTAAGGGATACGTAGAAATATTTAGAAATTTTATTTTTGTTTCTGGATTTCAACTTGAGCTAGGAAAAAGTTGTCATTTACCTCCGGAAAGCGTTTAACGCCGATTAAAATTCGTGTTCTGGTAAGTCATACTCTTGTGAAAGAATTTGGCACACTGTTCCAGTGTTCCAGACATTGAAGTTCTGTCTTTCCCTGATTTGCAACTTGTATAACGTAAGCCTAAGCCTTAGGCCCTAAGGAGAAAAAATATTACAAAATTCAGTTAAAAACTCATAATACATGACAGATTCTGTTCAGAATTTTGATTCTATACTTGGAGTGCTATACTTACCCGCCATAAGACGCGTGCGTGATCAGTGCTGAGATAAATGTATGATTTCTACGTTTGTCTTTTTCTTGGAGTTAATTTCAATTTTTGCATTTTATCCAAAAGTACATCAATGTTAGGTTCCACACAGCTTTTTGGCCTGTGTAAAATTCAATATTTTGAAATCAATTTTCAGCATTTTTTGTTTGCTAACTGCAAATACAGCTATAATATACTGTTAAATAATAAAGACTTACGTTTATGGTAAACTTGACAGGTAGAGACTCTATAGGAGATAGTCTTTTAGGGAGCTCGCTCCCCTAATGAAATGACACATGTCCGTCTGTTCGACGATAACTCTCGAACCGATTGAGATTTTGACTCGGGGTCTTTTTTATTCCCATTGTTTTACTTATAATTCGGATGAGTTCGGAGATGGGCATAATCAGAATACCCGTTTCGGTTTTATCCGGGGTTTTTGATCTGTTTTACTAGTATCTCCAGTTCTTAAACGCTTCTGGGGTACGAAATCATGAGGAATCCGAATCCGAAGTCAAATTTTTAAAAATCCGAATTGAAAACCCCGAATACGGTGTTTTGCGGAGTTTTTGACCTGCTTTTTCAAACTGTTTTTTGTTCGTACGGATTCTGGGGTAAAATAACATGAGGAGTCCGAATCCAAAGTCAAACTTTAAGAAATCCGAATTGAAAACCCCGATTTCGGTGTTTTTGACCTGCTTTCAAACTGTTTTTTGTCTCTACCGATTCGCTGCCTGGTCTGGACACTCCGTGTACAGGGATTTTTTGTATCTCCGATGATATTCACTCAATCTTGCAAAATTATCTAGAAAGAGGATAGCAGAATTATGAAAACTGTGAGTGTATAATTAATTAAGATTTGTACACGCTTTTATAAGAAATTCTTCTTACCTAAGTAAATTAGATTTTTCTTGCGGTTCCAAATTCCCAAAACGCTCAGCAAGGGTAGCTTGTTCATTTATACAAAAGATGTCTTTTAATGTCATTTAATGTTATGAAAAAACATCTCATTCAATGTATTCAAAATAATACAAATTCATTCTGTAATATGTTTTTTTATGTTTATTTCTGTAGGTGCATTCATAGTCGCAACTGGAGTTCTAATGACGAAGCGTGAAAGAAAATCAACTCCGATGAAAAAGCTGAATGATAATACTGATGATAAAAAACAGAAAGATGAGCAGTCTGAGCAAAGCCTTGGCTCAGACTTCACATACCCTCAGCTCGAGGACAATCACATGTAAAAATGTATGACATATTTGTGGTTTCACAAAAATATTTTAAGTACATATATTGTACTTATCCTTCAGTATATACCTGGACTGCATAGAAAAGCTATATAATCCCTTATACCCTTTTCTATGCCTGGACTGTGAAATAAAATGCTGCAGTCTCTTTGAACAAGAATAGGAATAAGTTGTAAATTTGTCTTTCAGTGTTCACTCTATAGCTAGTAATCTCTTATAATAATATCATATTATATGTTTATAGATGAATAACAATTAAATGTGCCGTACATTAACAATAATACTCGATGAATAATATGACTGTGCAAAATTACTGTAATATATGTACTTACGACTTACCTATAACTAGTTGCATTAAATAGACTTGCCATTTGAAAAAAGGGAGAAAAACAAATCATAGATATAAAACATGTCAGTAATAAAATACCGAAATTTCGCATTATTTTCCTTATGCAACTTAAGCTCAACAATATTTATTGCATGGTAGTATGTACCTACGTACTTGATACATAATAATTAATAATAATAATGTAATAGTCATAACCAATAATAATAACTATCAGTGGTAACAAACTTATATATATATATATTTATAGGGACGTAACAAATACTTGCGTCAACCCATGTTACGAAACAATATAATAATGGTCATCATTACTTTAATTTATAGACTAATGACATTTTCATAACTCAAAATGTCCCTGCAAACTGTAAAACAGGCAGCCTTTCGTATAATGAACAAAGTTATACACACAGTAAACATATATATGTATAATAATAATAGTAATAATAATCTAGATAGTAACTTATTCATGATTCATTGATAATAACGATATAAGGAAACATTTGGTGATCATCATTTTTTATAGTGTTAGAAAACGTTCTGACACTGGAGTATTCCATTAACAATCATACAAAACACACGCGCGCCCACACATCCTTGCTACAAATTAAGCCTTTAAAACTGAGGATGAAAGCTGTCGATGATGAGTATAGTGTAGTAAATTTTAACTAAACTTTAAACTTAAAAACAACAAAAAAGAAAAGAAATTAGTATGGAATGTACACTCGAAAAAGTACATAAAATCTACCCGACTGAAACATAATACGTTATAAGTACATCTCTAATCTCTCCTGCACATTCTTATTATTATCATTCTTATATAAGTATTACTAGTAAAAACGCATTGTGTGCTCCGACTCCAGGTAGAGTGACAAGGCTTCAGTGCTGTACAAGATTAATATTCTTTACCTACATTCATTTTTCCCTGTACATATTATATATCGTCTTTCCTGTGTAAAATATAGCATCTCTCTCATCTCTAAAGACTTTCACCGTTTTCTTTACCATTTATATGTAAATACATTATGGTTTTTTCTGGGCAGGGACGGGGGAGGAAATGATTATTTTTTTTCGGCAGCAGAAAATAACATGATATATATATTATAATATATAAAAAATCTTGCTATATCTTTTCTTTGTCATAACTTTACCTAGAATTAAACTCTCTCTTACTCTAAGATCTTGCACAAAATTCAATAAAACAAAAATCAATAGGTAAGTACAATTTACAATTCTTACATACTTTATCGAAAAGCTCGATTAATAATTCATAGATTATGTGATAAGAAGATCAGTAGCCGTCATATTTCGACATACTAAAGTCGTATTCATTTCCTTAATAAAAATAGACATAAAGGCATCAGTAACTGTACTATTTTCGTCATGTTTATGTACTTCACAGCCATGTTTTGAATGATTATGTCCACCTAGAAAGAGAAAAGAAACAAAAAATTTCAAAAAATATTGAATATTTGAAAATGAAACAATAAAAGCTTCAAAACATTAGACTGACAATAAGGATGTATACTTTGTAATAAATTTACACACGAAAGTAAATTTGTAATTTCGATAAATCATCCAATACAGGCGGAGCGATGAGAGCGTATTTTATATATAGGTAGTGAAGTGAAAGGTAAATACAATGATACATTTATACAAACTGTGCATGTTTGTATCATGTTTGTATCAACACGGCATTCCATGCTCATTTTAATAGTTTTACTATCCGAAGATCGAAGATAGTACATATGTTGAAATTTTTTTTTTCTATAACTGCAGTATCTATAACTTTGTTATCATTACAGTTTCATTTCAAAACTTGGACCTTGGTAAATATTTTTTATGAATATTCAGCAAATACTTTTGCTGACAACACACGTGGCTCTATTTCATATAGATAAAGTATTAAAATGTTAAACTTTAAAAATGTGTAAACTAAACTTATTTAGTTTCTCGTTTTGTCCATGGATCAAATTAACTATAAACACTATTAATTTTTATAATTTTGTCCGACTTTTTGCAAGTTTTCATAAAAAGAGGATAGTGTTACGTGGATGGAAATTAAATGTGCTAAAGGATTGTCTTTGCTATAAGATCATGTTACACAGTAAACTGGAATTCAATTACAGAATATGTGTCTGCGCTTGAAATTCATACGTTAAATGTTTAGTCGTCACTTTGCAAAACTTTTTTTCATTGATATAAAATATTATAGTTTACTAGGCTAAGTGTACATACTAGCAATTATAAATAGAGAAACGTCCATGATAACCTCAAGCTAATAGTTTTGTTCCCTGTCCTCATTCTCACATAGTAAAGTACTCAGTAAGCATAAAGCAGATTTGTTTACGCAATCCACAAAAGTCATAAAATGAAATAATAGTTGTTATTCAAACTCTTAATCTTTTCAACAAAGGCTGGTTTTGGGAACGTAAGTTATTGATCCTCATAACAAGAAGCAGTGAGTATGTAGTTGTAGAGAAATAAATAAAAGATGCATAATATGAATTATGATTGAAAAAACTTGACATTTTGACAAATGTGTAGTACACATTACCTCTTCTACCAAATAACAGCAACACAAATCAGTACAAAATTCCAAGATTTGTTAATTAATGGACAATAAACTTCTTTCGTTAATTACCCTTTATACGACTTCGAATTCCGAATGGGGATTTCTAATCGTAATAGGAATTCGAACGAACGGATGACAGCTAATTATTCCGTATTGCTATATGACACTGCAGTCTGATCCATTTAGTCGTATTATCATACTACACTATTGTGATTTTACTTTATCCTGTCTACATAAACTTTTATACTCGCAATTCCCAACAGCAGTTCTATCTCACATTAGTGGTAAATTGCTTCCAATTTTTGTAGCAGTTGGAAAAAATAAAGGACGCGAAAACATCTGCACAGTGCTACATATTCGATAGAGAATAGGAATCATTGATGATGATGATGACAATTTATCATGTAAATGCGGATACTTATATTTTAATACTATTCACAGAGAGTTTTCATACGTTTTTTCCCCTATATATGTACACACCGACTACATTTTACAGATAAGAAAAAGGAATTGTAAAACGTATAGTCAGTAGTAAGTAACACCTACACATTTCAAAGTTCTAATATTACTTACTACTATGCATTTTTTTCTTCACTTTCTGAATCACGTACTAAAATGGTTCATGAACATGAAACTTTTTTTTCTTCTATGGGAAACCTTCGTGGTAGTTACCACCGACCTCGCCTTATGTATCGTTTGTATGTAAGTATGCACATTCAATGTATATTTGGAAATAGTGCAAGTAGACAGACAGAGAGATAGACATGAGACACATAATACAGAAAGGATCGAAATGATGGAGTCAACTTACCAATATAGACTTCAACCAGAGCCATCGTTGCAAATCCCAAAATAACAGCGGCCAGCTGTGCTAAACCTCTCCCAGAAAATCTTGCACGTTCACGGAGAACAACCTTTACAAAGAAAGAGTAGACACAAAAAATATTAGTTTAATATAATATAGAACACACAACACATGTGTATACATTCGTTCAAATATTTTTTCTACTTCCATGTGCAACAAGGACTTTTCATTTATACATTTTCAAGCTCTTCTTTACATGAATATGCCTTATCAACTTCTATCTCAAACCACTCAACAGCTATATGTATACACACAGATATGTGTACAGACTTGCAGTTATGTATTTATCCCTGTGACATTTGACAAAAAAAAACCGACCGAAAAGTATGAAATTGAAGGTACTCGTGCCAAACATTTTTTCGTTTCCGTACGTGCGTAATATATATCTGGCAGTATATAATGTTTGATCTCAATTGAATTATATATCAACTATTATAAATATCAACAGCAACAATTTACCAAGCAGTATAATATCATACGCACAACGGTAAAATATGTTCAAATAACAAAAACAATTCATAATAATCCAGTTATAAACTGACTGTGACTACATTTCCAGACATTTTGAAGAGAGACATTCAGTAATTATTAATGGAAAATGTAAAAAATGAAATAAACATTGAGGCTTGATGAGAAAATAAAATACTGTGAATATGGGTACTATTAGCTAAAAATTACACTACTGTTTTACCTTTAGATTACAGAAAGGGAAAGATATGATTCTTTTGTAAATATGCCATAAAAGTTGTATGATTAGTAAATGATTTATGATTTATTTGAGAATGTACTGCTCATTAAAATTAAATTAAATTAATCATAAAAAAGATTCTTAAAACGATAAATCTAATAAAAAAAACTATTACAATTATTACGACAGCCACATTATCGCAGATGTACGAGACTATAATATTCATGCACTGGATATTACAAACGTACTGGTACTGGGCCATTAGTTCTGGTAAAATAAATGATTCAATAGCCACACTTGACTATATTACAACAAGATAATGACGCATAAAAAATGTCTCAACTTTCAGTATGTATGCAGGTTATTGCATATTATATAAAATGATATAAAAGATAACAAGTTATCACTGTGAGATGACTGTTTTGTTATATAGGTAATTAGTCATTACTAATTAAACACCACTACTGTTTTGTCTTCAATTTGACCGTACCGGATATTTGGGAAAGGTAAAGAACCGTAAAGTATTCATTTTTTTAGTTTTTGGTAACTTACTTCAAAGAATGCGACATAAAGTAGTGTGCCACTAGCCAATGTTTGTAAAACCGCTACTAATGTTGACTCGGCTTGCTTGTCCAACTCAGTCACAGATTCCGTTATAATAGTACCTATTTTTTTAAATGAAAAATGGAGATTTTTTAATATTAAAATGACGTTTCATAGCTCAAAATGCCTTACAGCTACATTTCATATTCAAATCCTTACCAATGGCAATGCCCACCGGTGTCATCAGTGCAAAGAACAAAACATAACGGCATTTAAAAGATGCACTGAAATTATATCAAGGCAGAGAATAATTATTAGCTTAGTATTTCAAACTTTGCATGTTTTGTCTATTATATTTAACACGGTTATTCAAATATATTTTTTTGTGAAAGTTTTAATAGGACATTGTAAAATTGTGCACGTGTACACATAAAACTTTCCGTCATTGTCGAGTAACAAATTTTTTAAACAAAAAAAAGTATAGTATTTACTTTACTAAGCCCTTTGCCTAGAAAGTTTATTTTACTTTCAAGGTAATATAGGTTAGGTAATAAGTAATACTTGAAGCTTGTCAGGTTTACTTATGGATAAAGATTACGGATTTCTCAAGTTTCTTTGAAAAATACGTTTGGACTGTGGGAAAGAATAGTAGTAATTGTGTGTGATGTGTGTGTGTGTGACAAAACAGATTATGGCGATAATAATATTATTTGAACCTTGAAGAAGTAGTGACGAGAGTACATGGGGAAGATGCAGCGTTTCTGACTTCCATTCCTAAACAGAATGCTATAACAAGTTTGTGAGCTGCCACGGCACCACATAAGTACCACACGTCCGACGCATCCCGGCCCAGCCCTACTGACAGTCCTTCAAGTCCAGCATGAATAGACAGCGCTATGAGACCAACTAATGAGCGAAGAGTTGCTGCAGTCATCCCTCCTTTTTCATCCACCTTCTAGTATCAAATAAAAATAAGAATAATAATAATTAACTTGACTAATTAAATGTCGTACATTTACAATTACTTTTAGGCAGAAATTGGACTGGATAACAATAGTAATAGACTATTCTTGGTAAATATGTATATAAATATGAGTTCTATACATACCCTAATACCAGTTCCTCCGGATATAATTTTTGGCTCGGATTGAGGTGTAGTAGGAAATAATTTTGTTTGCTGCTCTCCACCACCACCACTTCCACAATTGTGATGATGATGATGCCCAACATGATGATGGTGGTGATGCCCATGACCATGTTCACCGCTTCTGGACATTTCTTCCGCAAATAAGTACACTGCAGCAGGTTCATCACATCTATTTGGTGGCTCCTCATGATGAACGTGGACTCCATGATTGTGACCATCGCCTTCTCCTACATTTATACAATATTATAGAACATGATACATGAAATAATAATTTTTAGAAAAAATATAATATATGAATTGAGTAGCAACTTGTTGTTCATTTAATCTTACCATGATGACCTAAAGGAGAATGTAAATCATGGCAGACAAGGAAGTGAGCCAATTCTTCAACAAAATAAACGATAAATATCCCTACACAAAGGGACATTTCCGCGGTGAAACTTGTTTCCGGCCATGATTCTCTTGCCTGTGTATACACAAACACAAACACATATAGAATATATATAAGTATATGTAATCAAATTATGGTCAATGGCTTAATGATATATTATTCATCATATATAATATAATGAAACATCATCATGAATTGAATAAAGTTAATCATACATGTGGACATCAAAATACAAAAAAATAAGATGTGACAAAAAAATGTAATGCGTGGGTTTCTCAGTGTACATATGTATACAATGTATATTATTATATTATGCATATATATACCTCAGGAAGAATATGAACCAACGATGTGGCAATGAGAATTCCGCCTCCATAGGACAAAATGAGTGACAAGGCGAATCGTGGGAAGGCTGCAAAAACCCGGAAGGCCGGAAGTAGACCACATATTAGTGACCCGGCAAAGATGATAGCAATTGAAACGACTTTCGCAACGATCACGTCCGACATGACATGAAGCACGTTTTAGTTGTGCACACGGAACTACTTTTTATCAACTCTCTCTTCTTCTTCTCACTTTTACTCTGTAAGTAAATACTGGCGTCTTTCCTCTATCGTGCTAAATAATACACACAACACCACACATATAAGAAGAGGAGAACTCAGCTCATCATCAATGTCTCAATTAATTTATTCAAGTGCAAAAAAAAAAAATAATATATACGATTTTTGTTTTATAAACCCTCTCAAGCTTTTTACTCTAAACACACTGGTCTTTCTTTCTTTCTACCTTGAGCTATTTTCTATTCAGCCCACTCTCATAGCACAACCAAATAGCAGCGGCTACATATGCGCAATACGCAAAAAAAATATCTAAATATTATTAAATACTCAACGTTTATTCTCCGATCGTGTACACACACAGTGTGAGTCTATAAAATTTAATAAAAACTCGAAACGAAAAAAATTAAGTGTGTATTTATACGGACTCTCCTTTTAATGGACAAAAATAACTATCAAATTTTATGCATGTAAATTCCTTATTAAATTTGGGACTCCTTATATTTATGGAGTGAAAGAATGTCTATACTTCTAAAGGCCTCCCATATATTTTTAATATTTTATGATAATTATTATCAAAGAAATGTGTCTGCATTTATGCAAAAGACTTACGCATTTTTCTGTCTGGATGAAATCTCCATAATGTAATATGGATGATGATATTATTAATTATTATTAGAGAGATTGTTGTACTGAAATCTTACGTATACGACGGTTATTCATAGCATCTAATATGTACATTAAATATGTGCATATATATACGGACGGTAAATATACCTATACATACACAAAGTATAAAAGCATAAAAGTGATAAAAGTACCAAATAAAAAAGGGAATTCAAATGTACGATATTTTGGTGGAATTCCATCATGGAATTTCCATGCATAAATTTTATATGGATTGTGTAAAGAAAAAACGTTTAGCTTTTATTTATTCAGCAGAAAACTCTACTAGTATAGTATATGACTGTTGATGATGACTAAAATGAAAATACATATTCATAAACATTAAAATATACATCATCTGAATTACAATAATCCACATGGGACACAATTAAAATAACAATCAGGTATCTAATCCAACAGCTTTTCTGAAAAATTCCCACATAAATACTTCAAGTCAAACTGCAGTGTCCGTGAAATAGCCAATGGACTACTTGAATTTTCTAGGTAAGTACATATTACTTCTTTTCTTTCACTGACTGGAATGTATTCAAATATGTTATCTTTTTAATTTTTATTTCCATAAAAGTTTATACATAAGTATAAATCATTTTCTCGTTGATAACCTCAACTTTTGTCATTTAATTTCAAAGTAAACTAAACTTTTGTTTATTACAAATGATCGATCGATCTAAACTAAAATATACATCCTTCTTAAATTAAGTAACATACATTATTAAAGCAATCGGTAAACACTAAAATAAGGTAAAATCAGTCAAATATTCTGTATCACAACCTTAACTACTATAGCCACCACAATAAATTCTGGAAACACCGGCTGAGTATTTGGAAAACAAAACGATAATAATTCTATAATGATTTTGTATATTGGCAAGTGAAAGGTGAAAGTTTTGTTTTCTCCGCTCAACTTTCACATTATAATTTTTTTTTCGGGACGAACCTATATATTCTGATATGACGACGTTCACACAACACGTAATAATAACTAGATGATTGAAGGAAATCATACTTTAATAGTTTAATATATATATAGTGATTCTGCTACAAGTAAATGGTGCACACAGACGTACATAAGCCCATATTACAAGCCCTTTCTTTCTTTTTTAGTTTTTGCATATTTGTCTGCAAACTGTACATGATACATATAATTTATCAGTCTCCAATTAAGTAATACATATTTTATATATTTAAAATGGCAATATCAAATTCTAGATATTCTGAATTGTTTAGTTATTATTTAATTGAAAAATTCTAATAGTGTTATAATAATTTAATAATTATGTAAAGATCCAAATAAATCTTCTCATATATATTTGCTTAAAAACTTTCAAAGTATTACTGCTGTCGACAAATATGCAAATCCTAAAATTAAAATATTATAGAAAATAATGTAAATTACTCGTATGACATCAATTTTTATGATGCTGGAACCATTTTGACCATTGGATTTAGTTGTGGTATAGCACTAACAATCGTACTTACAACTCCAAGAAATCCAATGGTACCTGGACTTAATTTGACTACTCCCAGTGAATTTAAAGGTATAAACAAATCACATAGATTCTTCAAAGTGTCTACCGCAACATCCGCATGATCCATAACACAATGTGAAACAATTTTGACTTGTCGTACATATTTGACTACTGAATTGGGATGATTATGATTAAATATTCCGGGACCAGTTCTCAAATTCCTTGGTGGAATAGATGATGACGAACTGCTTGAACTTGTTGCTGTTTTACCACTAAAATTATCTCGGACTTTAGAATTACGGAATTTAACTTGAAATTCCTCTTTATATATACGTAAAATATCATAAAAATCTCGTAACAATCCCAAGAAAATTGAGTACAGCCAGAATTTAGTCGAGAGAAGATCCCATTTGGAAGAGCTGATCATTTTGGCTGGTAAAAGACCAAGTTTGTTTAAACATATTACATGGTCAACAAATAAGAAGGATGCATTTGAAATTCTTGACAAGGATGACGTGAGACGAATAACACTATCCGAAATTGATACAATCGGGAAAGTATTTTGACATGCATCAAGGAAACGTCCGAATCGGAGTACTACACAATATAATAAACGAAATGACACACAAAATTAACATTCCTTTTTTATCGTTAATAGAGCTGCAGAGTGTGTATATTATACATAACTTCAACATGATTAAATTCTTACGCTGTCTCATTAAGCCCAAAATTTCATCCACATGTTTTGCTTTCCCCACAGCTATAGGAAATACATGCCGTTTTTCGAATGAATACCATACGATCCTGCTGGTATATTGACAAAGCCTGAAAACAATATTTAAAAGACAAATTCATAGGTAAGTATTCATTTTATTACACACTTTCTGCACGCAATACGCATACATTGCTACATGCGTATTTTTTTGTGTATTTTCTTGTTACCATATGACAAATTATTGTAATTTTAAGTAAGTAAACAATTTTTTATAAAAAGAGACAACAAAAGAATATAATGAATTACACAACACTTTGCGAGGCGTTTTCGCAACAGGGAAGTACCTTTCATTTCACAAGGAACCTCTGCAGCTCTGCCTCTTGTGAAATCTGATGTTTGCTTTCTAATTTTCTAATTTTTACATAATGATTTGTTCAATAAAGAATCCTCATTCATGAATGATCGTCTTTTCTAGTTGGTGTGACTAACTCTAATTTGGATTACATACGTCATTTTATAACTGAAGACAAAGTATTTGCTGAATACTATTTTAATTGTATATACATAGTTAATTGCTTATAAACCTTACTTGCTTCTTATATATGACAAAGCGACAACTTGCTCACTGTCCTTTCTATCAAATCAACAATGAGGTCAATCCGAATACGGTAAACGAGTCAAATTTTGTATAATATGAGTAATTTCTCTGAAATCAAACTTTTTTTTTCATGTTATTATCCATGCAATGAGAGATTTTTATTTTTATGCATACATTAGGCTTTGAGCTTGAGATAGGAAATCATATAAACGACCTGACCAGACTATGAAATCTAGAGCTGATTACATTCGCATACCTATCGATTCTGATCGTGAGTCTACTAATCAAAGGAATTGTAGTGATAACAGCAACAACATGGTTTCTCAAGAAGGGTAATCTTATTGAAAACAATAAAATAAAAATGATTAACAGCTGACACTTTCAGGCTGCTGTATATAGCTATAATCCTAATTACACAAATGTGTCATGTGTACTGGGCAGGTCAAATAGAGCTTTGGAAAATAATGATGAGCCGCTACGATCATCATCATCAACAAATGGAAAAGATATTAATTCAAATGGTTCACAAGAGTACAACACAGTATTTTGGGATTATTTAGGAATGCTTTTTTGTATTGCCCTTCCACTGGCCACGTACTTGTACTTGTCATCATTTCAAAAACCACAAAAATAATGTCCATTTTTACCATTGTTTGTTTGTATGTTTAACCTTTTCACTTACGGCATATGTAGTATGTAGTACATCTGCATGTAACCTGAATACATAATATCTGAAATTTTCAGACTGAAAATATTGAATGAAAACTTATATATGCATACTATGTACTATGGCATATATCGAATATTTATCAGATATGGGCTTTTTCTTTAAAAATATACCTACATTTATACGTTTCGAGAATATAATAGAATCAGAATAGTATGTCTAATTTATTTATAACTTATTTAACAGTACTTAGTTTCCTACACCTTTCAATTATTTAAGGAAAATACTTTCAAGGTTTAACAGTAAGTAATAAAGACTTTCTTATAAAGTTTTTGACTTACCGAAAAATTTTGTCTTTACCCGAAGTTTGATTATTAAATTTGATATACGCGTCCATGACTAAATTAGTAAGCAATTGTTGAAGAAACAGCAACAATACTGGTAGCTAAGTAGACTATTTTTACTCGTGCCAACTTTAATTGTGCAATTTTAATGATGACATTCAACTTTTTATTGAATATATACAAAGAGCTCTCAACTTTTTCGCAATTTGCATTGCATGAAAAGACAAACTTTTGTCTTTAGGAGCAAATCCGGGAGTTAAGTAAAATTGGAAAATTCAAGTATTTTAGATTTGCATGAAATTCCATACACAGCTTCCTTACACCAAGTGATAATTATTGACAAT